>QQZM01000044.1:112470-194897 GCA_013365045.1 Geotrichum candidum | reverse complement strand
ATAATAATAATAATAATAATAATAATAATAATAATAATAATAATAATAATAATAATAATAATAATAATAATAGTAAACCAATTTATTTACATTTAAACTTACTGGATCCAGCCATGATTAAATTGGAACTGCGATGCAACGTAGAATGGATCAAACTCATCCATATCTAAAATCCCAGGGAATATGTTATCAATGCTGGAATCAAGCGAAGTGTTGGCACATTGATCAGCCATATCAGCCACAGGGGTGTCAGGACTAAACCCATCTGTACAAGGAGTAAAGTGCATGTTGATTTGGCCATCAGTATTGCTCATATCGCTAGAGTCAGGAGCGTTACAGCTCATATTGTCTGAATTCTCCATGCTGTTTGGGATGTCCCAGATATTAGGCAATGGCGTTTTCGGACACCGAGACTTGGACTTTTGATTACAGTTGGCGCTACCTTCTCGGAGACTTACAACAGATTGCATGCCATCTCCAGAAATTGCTATATTTCCATCAACAAAACTAAAGGTATTTAGCTTGCGCTTCTCGGTGATTCTTTTTCGAATTCGCTCTGAACGTTGCTCCTTGGTCAATTTCGCAACTTCATCCATAGTTCTAATTATCGCTTTTAGTGTAAGTTCGACACGATCACACGGACCCCCAAACACCTTGTTTCTTTCGAATATAATCAAAGAGTTTCTGATGATACAAAGGTACTCTTGCTGCTGTTCCGGGGTATAGTCATCAAAGTTTTCTGCTAGTGTCATTGCACTGAACATGGATGTGTGAAGGAAAGGTTGGAAGAAAAACAACCAGATCATTTTACCATAAATTCCCCGAACATTGTTTTCTTTAAATGTGCTCCAGTAAAGAAGGTCAATTGTTCGCAGAGACGCCTTCATCATTTCATGCCGCGATTTCAAAAACCTGCTGTTATCACCATCCTTATCAAAACGAGCGTTATTACGCGTTCCGTATTTCCGGTGTAATATAATAATGGTTCGCAAGTATTCTATCTCAAACCACAGCATCTGAATAAGACCTTCGGGACTAGTCAGGTTTATATTACAGTCCAATACAGATGTGGACAGAAAGCCTGGTGCTTCCAAGTAAACAGTCTCAAGTTTGCGATGATATTCCCATGTCTGTTCATACTTATCAACTGAGGCTAAAGGGCCCATGCCACTGCTGAAATCCAAAATCTCAGTTAGTAATACCAGTAGTTTTGCCCGGTAAATTGAAAATGAAGAGTGTGTTTGAATCGTCAAGGGATATGACATTGGCGAATGTTTATAATCTGGCATGAGCTCTGCATTGTTAATGTTGCTAGGATACTTAGTGTCATATCCATTAGGGACAATCTGTGTGGGAAGACCCCTACCTAACGAAAACGTCATGTCCAGGTAGTGCACAATATGCCAAAGTCGACGTCTTTCCTCCATCTCAAATGGCGACAGAGAGAAGAATGTAGGATCGCGGTGCAGACCCATAGCCTGCGACATTCGAACAACCATAGTAACTGTGAGCGAAACCTGTTCAAGCCAGTTGAGTTTTGTTCGCAAGTCTGAAAGAGCAAGCACCCAAAGAATCAAACATTTAAGATTGATGAGTGACGGTTTGTATGTAATTCTGCCATATACACCACAGACGTCAGCGCATTGTAGCCAAAGCTCTTCGGTCTTTTTAGAATTTTTCTGGAAAACTGATGGTAAATCTTCTTCTAAATATGACTGCAAACCCAAGGTGATCATGAGGAAAAGCATACACACCCACATGAGGTCGCGGTTATTGGGATTTTCCCAGAAACTTTTGTATTCTACTTCAAACGTGGGTTGGTGGACAAGCTGAAAACATGGATTCATGAGTTGGAAAAACCTAGTGAGTAGACAATCACAAACGGCACGCGAAGGAATTGTTTTTAACACATCGGCTGGCGTTGTTTTAAATGTTTTTGAAGTAAGAGTTGGTAGTGGGGTAAGCTCTTCATCGTCTTGGTCAAATACCATGGCTTTTTCAATGTCTATATTGTTCTCTTGGCCCGAAAGCTTGACGGATCGAAGAACCTCTTCTAGTTGCTGAATTTCTGAAAGCATAGAAACCCAATGAGTGTCACCATGGTACGCAACACTGCCGCTACATCCAACTTGAAGCATACCCGAGCTCTCCCGCGTCTTTTCAAAATTGGAACCTGCTGATGTTTTTGGTTCAATCGCCTTCTTATCTTTCAAGGAAGACGATTCGGCTGGTGAGTCATCTGTCTTTTCCTGAAGCATACTGAGCACTAGCATCTCCATTTTGTCGAGCTGTTGACGAAGTTGAGCTGCTTGTTCCACATCTGAGAGCTTTTCAACGAAATCTGTGAACTTGAGTTTCTCTTCTGGCGGTGTGACATGGTTGAGCTGGTGGTCAGTGGTTTTGGTTTTGTGATCGCCGACGTAGACACACGAGCTGGAAAGATCGCGCTTGACACAGTTGGAGCACGGTTGCTGGCGATCGCACTTTAGTTTGCGTTTCCGACAGAAGTTGCAGTTAACGGGATTTCTCCGCCGCGTCCGTTTGGGCTTTACATTGGCAGGTGGGGGTGAAGGTGGCGACATATCTGGTTGCGCAGTGTCCTCCATGCTTGCGAGTTTGCATCTACTGTGGTTGAGGAAATCTTAGAAGGTGTTATTAGAAAAAAAAAATTTAAACGGCTTTCTTTCTTAAAATGTCTGGACCATAAATTGAGATTCCATCAGGTTCTTTTTATCTATTAAAAGCTTCAAGTTTTGGTTGAAGAGAGAGAAAAGAAAGCCTTGTTGACAATTTTAATCTTACTCAGTTTTCTAATCAAAATATTTTACCCTCCTAAAGTCCCAAGCTGGATCAAACCGGGCCAATCCGGATTCCTGTCCAGATCACCTCGCAACTTCTCAGGTATAAAGAAAGCAACAGTTGCCTCTTCTAGTAAATTCTTAGTTTGTTATCTGGTCAAACACAGTCGCATAAAGTGACTACAGTCTGACTTGCATCCCTGTTTTTCGCATGCTACGAATAATCAGGAAAGGAGTCATCAAGAATCATCTTGTGATTCAGCACCATACTTAAGCACTCGTCGTTATAAACTCTTATTGGAGATAGTAAGCAACCAGAATTGTAGCCAATAGCACACTGTGCAGAAAAACCCTGGGGGTTCAGTACTAAAGGTTTGTGTCTACAGTTTCCGCTCTATTGTATTTTTTGGCAAAAAGATTTTAACCAACTGGTATTTTTTTTGTTGTGTAATTGATCGACAACAATTAATGAGTGAACCCAAATTTTATACACCTCTGCTACAATGGAACTTATTTGTCTTTGAGTCCAAAAGTTTGTTGGAAAAAAGACATGCAAGCAAATGTCATTTCTATATTCATCTTAACCATCAAGACTCGCTCACTCTTTTGTCACGGTTCAAGACGGTTCTTTACGCCCTTGGGCTTTAAAACGACTCTAATGTTTTTTTTTTCTTTCTGGCTATTACGAAATAAAAGTTGGTGTAATTTGAATATATTATACTGACCTCATCATACTTAGAAGTATCTTTTTTCCTTCTAAGTAAATGCCGCGTGATATCAAAAGCTAATTCCAACCTAATAGTTGCTTTTTAGCAAACTGACCAATAGTTCTAGCAATCTAAAGCCAATTTTTATTTTATTTTTTTATCATTCTTAGGATTAAAATGCAAGCGAAAGTTCTTTTATTCCGATATTTACCTGGAGAGTTCTTTTTCTGACTATAATCGTTGAATTAAAAAAAAAAATAAAAAAATAAAAAATAAGGGAAACATGGCTGGTAAAAGACTATAATTAGTCGGTTATTATTTCTTAACTAACTTCGGGTCTTGCTAACCCCTTGAGATATGCGGTAACAAGTAACAAAAGCTTGTAATACTAAAGACTCGTTAACGAATATTCTCTCTACTCTTATGGGTTTCAACCCACTCAAAGATCTGACTCAAAAAAATTTCAATTCCCTGAAAGACTCAAAATACGAATTAAAATACCCCTTGACCACCAAATCCCTTACTAGTGCTGATGACTTTACCTCGTCAGTCTCATAAAATCAACTTTTATAGCTATCATTCCTTCTGTTTTGTCCTTTTGCTATTGTTATGTTTTGTTATGTAACAACTTGTAGATGTTATGGAGATGAACACATTTTCTATCTTATTCTATAAAGAAAACTCTAGCAATTGAGTTATTGGCTTTTGTAGTATTTACGACCTTTCTGAAACAAAAAATGGATACTTCTTTGCCATTACTTGTCAAATCTCTAAAGGTTTGATAAATGCACCTCTTAGCTAGTCTTTTCGAGGTAAGTGCTCCAGAAGTAACAAAAAAACTTACACACTCTTATTGTTTATTTTTGTTTTCATCTTTTAGATATTGGAATGATAAACAGATTTATTAAAATGTACATCATTTAACAGTACTTCGAGTTAGATCTATTTGTATTTTTTGGAACAGAAATAGTGATTGAGACTAGTGAATTGTATCAAAAAATTGAGAAGCCATCGGTAATAGTTACTGTTTAATGTGGTTTTCTACAAAGAACTTTTGTAAGTGGCACGTTTTTTTTTTTTTTTTCCATTTCTCAAAGAATAATGATAATAATAGTTCCAAAAGTTATTATCTGTGCCTTTCAGCAAACCTACACCTCCTGTAGTGGTTATGGTGATGGTGTGCGGGAGTCGTAGGAACAAAGATCAGGAGTAATGAGATCAGGTATATTATCGCATCCCCCATTAGATAGGTTACTTAAAATCTTATTATCATCAACCGGGTAGATCCCGCGTTTTTTGAAAGAATCACGAATAATTCGCTGTTTAAAGCGTTAGAACGTACGAGTCTGATCGCCTGTAGAAACCAAGCAATCTACCCAGGCCTTGATTAGCTTAGGCGTTGGTTTCATATTTTAATCAGTTAACTGAACTCTCTAACGTTTTAAACCTTTTTCTGAGCACTATTTAGTGTCTTGTTGGCTGGTTCCTTTGAAGATCTTGTGGTCGCCCCCTTTTTAACATGATTATACAGGGTCTATTGAGAAACGCCATATTCACGCGCAATTTTAAAGATGTTTGGTTTTTCTTTACGTTTTGCGGCTTCACAGGCCTTAATAAGACGAGATTCAGTGGTTTCAATAGTTTTAGGCATGGTGGGTGGAATATAGCGCTTCGAAATAGCTGGTGGTGGTGGGTGTGATCAGTTTAGAAAATTTGATGGGATTGGAAATTTTGGTGAGGCGCACCTACACCAGGAGGTGTAGGTTTGCTGAAAGACACAGATACTTACGTATTCAGCTTTTTCTGGTTATTTATTAGCATTATATATATATTTGTTGATAAAAGCCCTATTTCTACCCTTTGTGGTGAGTCACGAAACTCCTATAACGAGTAACTGGTATAATGGTTGTAGACGGCTGAGATCAAATCTGCTCCAGTGAGTAGCTCTATTTCTTTTCCATAATAATATCTTTCGACAATGTAGATTACCTACATGTTCATTCAACATGATCTCGGGGAAATTAAATCCATAGATGCTAGATGGCGGTAGATTCTAGCCTTTGTAACCAAGATATCCTCGAGCCGAGATTAGGGAGTACTGGTTAGACCATATATGCACATCCGCTCAAAGAACGGCTAAAGTTATAATAAACATTGGTACCCAGTACGTTTTGTTCTCTTGCATGCTTTCAAAAAAAAAAAAAAAAAAAGAATTTGCTTGTTCTTGGGATATGCTGAGTGTTTCATGTGCAGGGCAGCTATGCAAAGTTTCAACGGATATGGTTTGTGTTTAATTCTGACTTGAAATCCTGTGAGTTTTGGATATTATCTGATTGTAGAATCATATTGAATTTATTTATTCTTCTGTGGTCTTTGTGTATTCCGATATGCAAAAGTTACAACTTGCTACAACGGTAATAGGCACCACTCTAAAATCTTATTCCAATCATATCTTAGCCAGTAGCATAGATAGTGGTCTGATACGAAATCAACTGGTAAATGGCAAAGCCTCATCATGCATTTGTAAACAATAAAATCATTGCTAGAACATTCTATATATTGAAAAAGAGGAAACATCAAAGTAAACCAAATTGTTTTTTATTATTAATTTGGTTTTTAATGTCACTATTAAGAACTACCAAGGTTCTTGTAATTATTAATTTATTTTTAAATTGAAACTTGATATCAAGTCTGAATCAGACGTCAAAGTTAATATAACTATATTTACATCCGCGGGCTTCATTTTATTTGTGGTGATACGGTTTGTAAGAATATGTAGCTTTCGCCAGGATTGGTAAAAAAAAAAAAGAAAAACAAAAAAAAGCCTCTTGTTGCAAGGGATCAGAATAATGGTGGTGCGTTATGAACGGCTGAATCTTACAGCCGTGCTTTTCTTTTTACTTAAAAAAAACTAGAAGAAAACGTCCTTCCACTAGTATTTATGAAGATCATAAATAAATTAATCGTGATAGTAGAAAAAAAAAAAAAAAAAAAAAAAGAAAAATTACCAACACAGAAACTTATCACAGTTTTCAGCGTGACACAAATTTTGAATTCAAATAATCGAATCACATCTTTAATTGTTTTCATTTACATGAATTTATTAATTTCGTCAAGCTAATGCAACAGTACAAGGCCACAGCGGCACTTGCGCCCTCAAGGTTTGTTATCGCACAACGAGACTCACGCTGCGCTTATTCCCTGCCCGCTTTTTCTTAATGTTTAAGAGGGCACCATTAGGGGCACCGCCAGTAAGCCCATTCTCTTTCTCTTCCAACTCACTTTCCTCAGCAAAGTCAATGTCACCTGGGATGTTAACCCCAGTCATGGTGGCCATGCTGTCCTCGTCTTTTTCATCAAGCGAAATATTCATGTTTTTTGAAAATAGTGACACGTTACGGCGCAAACCTCTCTTAGTATCGGCAGGACTATCATTTGAATTCCAACTGTCGGCGCTGTCACCGTTGTCAGGGAGCCTTTTGGTGGCGTTACCAGTATTAAGAATAGAAAGAGTGGTGGTACCAATGATGGATTTACTCTTGTCGAGTAAGGTCTGCGCAAGACGGCGTTCAAATACCTCTACGCGAGCCTCAAGCGACTGGAGACCTTCGATACGTGCAGCAAATGTGCCCTCAAGCGCAGTGATCCGTGACTGTACAGAAGCCTCTTGCTCGCGCAACTCTGTTATCTTGGCCATGACTGTTGTCTTCTGTGCCTCATAGCCCTGCAGATCACGATGAAAGTAGTCAAAGAGCTTGAACTCAGTTTCAAGCTTTTGAATGTTTGCTGTAGTTTCGCGTGCATTGGACTCATACTTCAGAGTCTGCTCTTTATGTTCAAATTCAAGCAATGTGCGCGCCTCCTTAGCCTCGGCGAGCTCACGGCTAAGGGCTGCCTTATTATCAGCAGCACTCTGCTCCACCTCCTTGAGCTGGGACTTGAGCAGCTCAATTTTATCTGTAAAAGAGCTACTAGTGTCAACCAACTTCTTTGTGAGGTCATTGACAGAATTTGTAGCAGTATCAAATTCGGTCTGGAGTGCATCGAGCTTGGTCTTGTAATCAACAATTGAGGTATCGCGCTCAGTAATCTTAGAGGTTAGTTCTGAGAGTTTTTCCTCATGGTTGGAGATAGCATTTTCAAGTTGAAGTTTCAAATTCTTGTTTTCAGCTGCGAATTCCTTTTGTTGGCTTTCAAGCATGACTTCAAGTTCTTTGCGCTGGCTGACAATATTGGCATCAAACTCCTTCTGTTTTGCTTCCAGCTGAGCTTCTACTTGGATTTTCTCCAACTCAACCTTTTGCAGCTTCAGTTCCAGTCCACTAATATTTTTTTCGGCATTCAAAAGCTTTGCAGAGTTTTCTGATAAAATAGTATCGAGTTTGGAAGTATGTGCGGTGGTGATGTTTTCAAGTTTTGCCAAAGTTTTATCAAGTTTTGACTGCAGCTGATCTATACGTTGCTCATAACCAGTTTTCTCATCTGCATGGACTGAAACAAGACTTTCTACTTTTCCCTCATAAGCCTGCTGCTGTTTGGACTGAGCTTCTACCAGTTCACTGACCTTAGAAAGCAACTCATCTTTCTCCTTAGAATGTGTTGAGTGTAGCTGTTCAAGCTTCTCCTCCTGGGATTTTTGAAGTTTGGACTGGGTCTCTGATAAGTCACCAATTTTTGCCAGTAGCTCATCCTTCTCCTTTAAATGTGTAGAATGTAGTTGTTCCAGTTTATCTTGAAGCTTTTGTTTCTCTATCGCATGATCATCCGTCAAAGTGTCAATCTTGTCTTGTTTGGCCTGGAGGTTATCGAAATGAGTTGAAAATTTACTTTCAAGACTTTGTTTTTCGTTGGCATGAGTCTCAGTCATAGCATCAAGCTTATCTTGGTACAAACCAATCTCCTTCGTGTGAGCGGAAATTTTTTCTGTAAAAGTTTGAATCTCAGTAGCATGTGAAGAAGCAAGGGTGTCGTACTTGTCTTGTTGTAGTTGGAGTTCCTTGGAGTGTGCTGCTAGTAAATCCTTAATCTTATTCTCATAGGCTTCCTTTTCGGTAGAATGAACTGTTTTCAAGGTCTCAATGCTATCTTGATGTCCATCTAAATCCTTGGAATGCAATGATTTTAATGCTGAAATCTTGTTCTCCGCTTTGGCAGCTTCTCTAGCGATAGTGTCATTCAAGCTCTTGATTTCGGACTCATGATGGCCTTTCAGTTCTGACAGTTTTGTTTCGAGTGACACCAGTTTTAGCTCATAGAACTCCTTTTGGGTGTTTAATTCAACTTCCTTCAAGTCGAGCTTATGTGCAGAGTCTTTCTCAGCAAGTTCTAGCGTTTTGTTCTTTTCTACTAGATTTTTGATTTGTGATTCGAGAGTCGACTGTAAAACGAGGGTTTCCTTTAGCCGTTGTTCAGCCTGGCTTTGAGCTTCGGAAGCTTGACTCAGCTTAAGCTCGGTTTGCTGCTTAATCTCTGAGAGTGTCTCATCATGCTTTTGACTTTGGGTTATTAATGCGACAAGTTTAGTTTCAGTCTGCGCCTTAGCCGCCTTAGCTTCCTGTAGACTCTTTTCTACAGCCAGCCGCGCATCAGTAGCATCCTGTAGTTGCTCCTTCAGTGTTGTTGTCTGTTCAGTGAGTTGTGCTTGTGCTTGTTCCAGATCAGTTGCCAGTCGCGAGTTTTCTGCTTTTGTGTGATCGGCATCAGAGGTCAAAGCTTTAATTTTGAGCTCGAGCGCGTGGGTTTCGTCTTGAGATGCGGTCAGGTCGCGAACGGTAGACTCAAACGACTGAAGTTTTGCAAGAAGAAGTTCTGTTTGCTCCTTAGTTAAAATTGCAGTCTTGTCAAGCAAAGGCTCGTAACTGATTGCTGATAGTAGCTCCTTGTGTGAATCGCTGGACTGATGCGAGAGTTTGTCAATTGCGTTGGTAATGACCTCGTTGCTGTTGTTGCTGGCCTTGCCAATCTGAGTGAGTAAGTGTTGAGACTGTGTGGCCAACCCGTCCAACTTTTCGTTAATTCCCACAGTATTGTTTGCCGCCTTGATCTCGCTCACAATGTACTCGAACCTGTCACCAAGCTGTTGTGTCCTATTGTCAAGCAGGGCATTAGTCTCCTTGAGGGCATCGAGCAATTCCAGGTTGCTTTCTGTTGTATTGCTAGGGTTCTCATCTGCTGCTTCCTTGCTGAGTGCCAGCTCACTGACTAAACGTTCAATGTTTTCGTTTTGACTGTGAATCTCGCGCGTGGTTTCTAGAATGCTGACGAACCGGTCCTCGTTGATTGATGAGTAGGGCCGAATCTTGCCGGCGCTGCCAAGAAACCCCGACGCCGAGGACGAGGACGTAGTGCGGAACGGACTACCGGAGACAGGGCCAGTTCCTGCCGGCATCAAATTAGGTGAATCGGGCGCAATGGGGAGCGACGGCGGAGCGCGTGTCGGGTCGCTGGAATCCCACATGGGGATTGAATTGGAAGGTGGGGAAGAGTCCTTTTTGGGGGAGCCTCTAATCATATTGCAAGTTATGTGCTGCTGGTGATTGTGGTTGCGGTTTCAATAAGGTGTTTGGAGTTGAAGTAATAAATAATGCGTAACAGATATTGGCGTTAACAGTACAGAAAAGAAAAAAAAAAAAAAAGAGAAAGAATCAAAATGACGACGGGGGAGGTTATAGATATAAGACAATGGTGATAAAGAACAAAAAGAAAAAAGAAAAAAAAAAAAAAAAAAGCAAACAATAACAAAAACTGCAACAAGTAAAAGCAAAAGATAAACAGAGAGATGTTCAATTGAGACAAGCTGCTTTTCTTGTAGTTGAAGATTCTGCCGAGCTCACGCCTCCCGTATATCGCAGGTGCCGGGCAAATCTCGTAGGACCTTCATCAAGAGGTAAACAAACGAGTTACTTTGTTTACATTTTGCCGTTTTCGGAAGGAAACAAAAAAAAAGATAATAAGTGTAAGACGTAAAGTTTATTTCATATCGTACCTGAGTAGAGGCATCGGAGGTGTCTCAACAAGGAAAAAAGAAAAACTCAGCTGGTTCAGACTTGCGGTGCGAAGCGAGAACCTACCATGCGAGATTTACTGCAGTTGGCATGAAAACTGAGCGTAATACTGGGTACTAATCAGCGTATATATCGGCATGCATATCTCAGTATGGGCCTTGAAAACATATTAATAACACCTGCTTAGATACTATTGTAGTCATCATTATGTCATGAGTTTATATAATATTCTTACATAATCATAAAATAACGTACCCTAGACCTAATTGATTTTATTTTATTTTGTTTTCTTTCAAACATGGTCAGTGTTTGTACCACACACAGAATCGCGCACTGTGCTCTCTAAACAAAAAAAATTTTGCGAATTTTTTTTTTTTTTTTTTCAGAGTGAAAAATTTTTTTTTCTTCTCTTCCTTTCCTTTTTCCCTCTTTTCCCTTTCCCCTTTTGCTGTTACTGTTTGTACGTTTCCCGCATTACATACACACACATAACACACATTTAGATACAATGGGTTCCAAGTTCTTAAAGCCTGGCAAGGTTGGTATGTGACACGATAGCCCTTTTTTTTTTTTTTTATCTTTTATTTTCTTGGATGATGGTGAGGATAGGAGAGTTGCAACAAGAGATGAGAACGATCACCTCCATATCAGCAGTATAGGAAGCAGCACAAGCTTGGTGACAGAAAACACGATTAAAAGCACAATCAGATACTCAACAGAGATGGTAATAAACATGACCAGGGTCTTTGGTAACGCGCGGCCGTGGATCGAGAGCTCTCGACTTTGCAACTTGTTGGCCTCTTTGTTTTATTTTTGCTTGGGTTATTTGTTCGCCATGACAAGATTTTTGTTTTCGCGGTTTGTTGTTAGGGTTGTTTACTATCTTGACAACTACTACAAGAGCGGACTTGCCATTTTGAAATCTTTTTGATTAGAAAAAAAAAATTTTTTTTCTCGGTCTCTGTAACACCGTTGAATACCACACACGACCCATTTCCCGACCCGGTTTGTCGATTCTGGCTACAAAATTTTTTACCTGTGCTGCTTTAGAAAACAAAAACTTTGTTTGGATCGCTGCTGCCAAATTGTTTTTCCGAGCACGTTTTCTCTTGGGTTTCTTTGCTCATAGCAATCAATTCTCCCGTTCTTTCCATTTTTACACCACACTCATCGTCTTTAAAATCATAATGTACTAACTCATCCTTTTTAGCCATCATCACTCGCGGTAGATTTGCCGGTAAGAAGGTTGTCATCGTCAAGCCCCACGACGATGGCTCCAAGTCCCACCCCTTTGGCCACGCCCTGGTTGCTGGTATCGAGAGATACCCCTTGAAGGTCACCAAGGCTCACAGCGCTAAGAAGGTTGCCAAGCGCACCAAGATCAAGCCCTTCGTCAAGGTTGTCAACTACAACCACATGATGCCCACCCGTTACACCTTTGAGCTTGATGCCATCAAGACTTCTGTCAGCACCGAGACCTTCAAGGAGCCCTCGCAGCGTGAGGAGGCCAAGAAGACCATCAAGAAGGCTTTTGAGGAGAAGCACCAGGCTGGCAAGAACCAGTGGTTCTTCACCAAGCTCAACTTCTAAGTAATTAGAGTACCAAAATGTTATCTTGTGTGTTTTTTTTTTCCAACGTTCTTTTTTTTTTTTTTCTATTTATTTTGTAGTTGTAATGCAATAGTTTTCTGTTTTTGTTTGAATCACAGATTTGCATAAAATAATAATAATAATAATAAAATGAAAAAAAAAAAGTAAAATAAAAAAATAAAAAAATTTAAATCTAATTATACTTATCATGGCAGCGGGGATACCCTGACTGCAGTTGACGGTCTAGATTTCCTTTGAGTCAAGCCACCCAAGCCAAAATCCAACGGCCAGTACCTATCCAAAAAAAATATATATATATATGAATACGTGCTGAGCAACCCTATTGACCAGTCTTGTTAAAATAACTGTTATCAAAAATCAAACAAGCTTTCTTTTTTTATTATTATTATTATTATTACTATTATTATTATTCTTTTCTAGCAAGATATGGACTGTTTCATGGATATTTTGCGGCTACTAACTGCCAAAAAAAAAAAAAAGCTGTAGTTTGTCCAAAGGTTATTAAAATATGGGCACCAAACTGGGCTGAAAAAAAAAAAAAAAACTCAGTTTAATCATAATCCTTTTTTATTATCCAATTTAAGTATACATGTAATTACGAGCCATTGAGCCAATACACTAATTTCACTTCTTTTAGCCTGGGGTCTTTTAAAAATCAACAACCTCCAAAAGGGTAGTAGCAGTAGCTAATATGTTTAAAAACAAAAAAAAATTAGTAGTATTATCCATTGTTTGGTCATTGTAGTTCTTGAGCTGTTTTATGTATATATTTCAGATATCTGTGCTTTAATCATCAAAGTTCCCGCTGCCTACAGCCTGTAATCGTTGTTCCGTGTTCATGCGACGCCGTTTATTACGCGGCTTTGTGGGTGGGAGTGGGGTCGAGACGCCAGAGGGCGGTAGTGACGATTCGTCAAAATTTCCCTCGCCCTCGTGATACATGAGCTCGAGCCCGCCGGCGCCACCGCTGCTGCTGGCACTGGTCGTACCGTTGTTAGCATCAGAAATTCGCTTCTTGGACTTGCCACCATCGTTGGTATTGTTCTTTGAAATGATAGCGTCGGCAGTAGCGTCGTCGTCAAGTAACCAGTAGGCAACTTCGCGGCCAGGCTTTTCCTTGAAATCGACGGCTTGGCCGCCGCCGCCCTCCATGACTACTTTCTGCACTTGCATTTTTTGCTTGGCACGATCGCGCATCCGCTCCTCAATGGTACCCTTTACCAGCAAACGGTAGACTGTCACTTGCTTTGTCTGACCCATACGATGGGCACGGTCCATGGCCTGACTATCAATCGTGGGGTTCCAATCAGAGTCGTAAAAAATGACCGTGTCGGCCGCCGTCAGGTTGATACCGAGACCACCCGCACGCGTCGAGAGTAAAAAGATAAACAGCTCGGGCTTAGTCTGCCAGTCGTTCACCAGGTCTCGACGATCTGAAAGTTTCGAAGAACCATCCAAACGCACATACTTGTACTGGCGGAATGTCAGATACTCCTCCATAAGATCCATCATCTTGGTCATTTGGAAATATATCAGCACACGGTGATCGTTTGCCTTCAGTACCGGTAACATTTCGTCGAGCTTAGACAGTTTGCCAGAGTCGGTTACAAATTTGGACATTGATGGCACCCGCATGCTGGTGAATCCCATCTTGCTGTTTTGTGCCCATGGGAAGGTATTGCTGGCAGGGAATTCCTTGATGGGGATGCCCTGTTTGTACAACTCCCATTCCTTGTTAAGAGTCATGGGGAACAGCACGGACTTGACCTCACGGTTATTTAAGATTTGGTCCTGGTCCTGGCTAATGCTACGGTCGGACCCAGCAAGGGTGATGGGAGTAGCTAGAGCACGTTCACTGAAAGCCGGCTCAAGGTGGGTGTGAACATCACTGTCAAGAACTGAGCGACCAACATTCAAAAGGTCGTCAAGAACACGGGAAGAACAAGAATTGGCCTTGGCTCTGATATCATTCTGTTCAGAAATTAAAAACAGATTGCTATCAGGGATGTAGTTATTGTCCTCTTCCTCACTGTAAATAATGGGGTAAACAGAAGAAGTTTTCTGCTCGCCATATGTGAAACGAGCAACAGCTCTCTCAAACAATCCTGTCTTTCCGCTGTTCACAACTTCTCTAGGGGATGTATCTATCAGTCGCATCCAGCTAAAAGCAGCATTCTTGTTGACAACTTCAGGGTTCCAAATGCTCAACATATTATTCAAATATTTGGACTTGAAGCCAGCGGGAGACGCTTCGCATGGAACATCCAGGAAACCACCGTCGCGGTAGAATAATTTGGGAATGTTAAAGGAGATCAAATTGCGTGAAGTGTATTGAACCTCAATATCAGGGCCATCCCGAACTGGGCCAAAACTCGAGCCAAAAGTACCAAAGTTGTAGGCAGAGGTAACATCTGCGCGCTCAAAAAGGTCAGGGTGGTTACAGACCTTACGAAATTGCATGACCAAGTTCATTAGACTCTGAGTACCATCATCAGATCCAGAGGCAGCGCGTTCAATGATATCAATGAGACTAATCTGCGAACGCAGAGTCTTGTACATCATACGCTGGCGGTTGGTAAGCTGACAGTAAACATCTTCTTCAATCTTGTCACCAAGTTCAGACTGGACATGTTTCTTGAGACGACGTAACATGAACGGCTTCAGAATCATGTGGAGCCTTGTGAGCTGTTGGTGGTTCAGTTGAGTATTACTTTGCGCATGGCTCTCAATGTCATTGGCAAACCATTCACTAAACTCGTCATGAGAGTCGAATAGTGAAGGCATGATAAAGTGGAGTAGTGCCCAAAGCTCCTGCATCGAGTTCTGAATAGGAGTACCAGTGAGAAGTAATCTGTTACGGCACTGGAATGATAGGAGTGACTTCCATCGGCTTGATGTGGATGACTTGATAGCCTGAGCTTCATCAAGAATCATATATTGCCACTTCATTTTCTGAAAGTAGCTAGCATCGGCGACTACCATTTGATACGAGGTGACAAGCACATGAAACTGTGAATCACGATTGTACTTGACATTCTTGTGATCCCAAAACTTTCGAAGCACTTTTCTATCCTTGGCGTTACCCCAGTATGGCAGCACTTTGAAATCGGGAACGAATTTTTTAATCTCCTGCTGCCAATTATGGAGCGTTGATGCTGGCGTCACAACCAGGAATGGACCCCAAATGTTGTACTTTTCAGCCAAGTATGCCATCACGGAAATACTTTGAACTGTTTTACCGAGACCCATTTCATCCGCAAGAATACCATTGATACCTTGCTCGTAAAGGTTAGCAAGCCAACTAAGACCCTTGATTTGGTACTCCTTTAGTTGGCAACTAAGCAACTTGGGCTGAGGAATGAGAATGTCTCCCAGAGAAGTTGGGTTTTGAAAGTTCATTTCTTCGTCAATATCAAGCTCCTTAGAGTCGCTAGGATCATTGAAACTCCTTGCCTTGGACTGAGTCTCTTGGAAGGCTTTCTGAGCATTTGCCATAGCAGCCTGGTGTAATTCATCCTCATTATCCGAATCAAAGTCAAGGTCCTTGACCGTCTTCTTTTCGACTTTTTCGGCTGGATTAATCTTATTGGCAATAAAGTGAGTGTAAAGCTCAGTTTGGGAGATGAGGAAATTAAGTTTGCGCGCCTGGCGCCGGGCTTCGCGCGCCTCTTCCTCCTTTTTGGCTTGATCTTGTGCTTCCTTCTCTGCCTTCTTACGAAGTTCACGCTCCTCGCGTTCATTTCGGCGCCAGAATGTAAGCATCTCGCGCATACCCCGACGGGCCTTGTTTTGCAAGTCCTTGAGGTTTTTGGTTGTTTTGGATTGCCATTTTTTAGCTTCTTTGGATGCCAGTACTGATGTTTTTCTGGCATTGTTGATTCTAGCATTGAGATTTGAATGGGCAAGTCTGAAAGTCTTATTGGCGTCCTTACGCGCCATGTCTCGCCAGATCGCATCGTAGGTGTTTTGGTAGTGACGAGCTACTGACCGTATCTCTTTGTGTGAGGGACCCTTGACGACAGGCTTAGTTTCCTTGCTTTCGGACAAGCCTGCCCGATTAGCACCAATACCATTCAGTCCCTTTTTAGTCGCAGCACCAGTCAAAGGCGTAGTAGTACCAGATGCATCTTGCTTCTTGCCCTTTGAAGATTTGGATGGAGTACCCGGCATCTTATTTTTGTCATCCTTGTTACCATTAGAAGGGGTCAGAGACGCCGCTGACTCTTGGGCCTTTTCAGCCTTTAGCGCAGCAGCCCGTTTAGCACGACGTTCCTTTTGAAGAGCAAGTTTGTGACGTTTCTTTTCACGTAATTCTTCAGCTTCTTCTCTTTGTAACACTTTTTGAATTGCTTCTGATAAAATCTCCTTGGCCGCGACGCGGCGCTGATATTTGGCGCGACTTTGATAAACATCAAGATGCTGTTGTTGAAATGCTTCAAGCTTGCGCTGACTCCGTAGCCGGTCGGTAAACTCAATTTTATCTATCCGGGCCCTAAGGGCCGTGAGGTAATCAGCTTTTTCGTCGACAAAGTCGGTTTCGTTTGCGTTTTGAAATGATGCTTCAAGATCAGCTGGATTTAAGTATGTAAAGGCAAGGTCATCGCGCTCTGTGGGCAAGAGGAGTTGATTAGCCAAAGCGCTATGGGCATTGGCAGCGGCCTTTGATTTGCTCGACTTGGAGGGTGTAGGAGTGGATGTCTGGGCTGGTCGCTGGCTGGGGTACGCAGACGCGCTAAACGCGCTGTCAGCAGCGGGCACAGATATTGCAACAGAGGAGCCGGTGGGCTGCTGAAGAAAAAGAATAAAAAATGTTAGAGATGTAGTTCATGAGAAATAATCAATAGATAAAGCCAGAGGCAATACGTACCTGTGAAGAGGTCATAATGAAGATTAAATTTGCGTCAAGTCCAAATACACGCAGGTATCAAGCTAGGAAGAGAGAGAGGGGGGGAGAGTTCAGCTTGAAGATGTGTGCCCGGTTACTATAGTTCTGACGGACGGCCACCTAGAGGAAGGAAAGGAAAAGAAGAAGACGACGAGGATCAGAGAGATATCAACCAGTGAAAGGGCAACAATAAAAGACGAAGAAAAAGAAAAAAGAAAAAAACTTTTTTGTTGTCTTGAAAATTGTTCTGGATCACGAAAAAAAGGTAGGAAGGACGGCTGGAGTGATATACTTGTTTACCGACGAGGGAAGTTGATGGTTTGGTGATGTTGTTGCTGTTGGTGGTGATGATGATGGTGGTGGTGATGACTGATATCTGTGAAAGAACAGAAGATGGTGATAGGCCTATGTCACTTTGATGGTTGCGTCCAGAGGCGTGACGGCGTGCTCAGGTCTGGCGGCGGCTGAGGGTATGGGCAGCAGTCCGTGATGAGAGTGAAAAAAAAAAAAAAAAAAAAAAAAAGGAAAGTGAAAGGTACACACTATTGATTGTGATCTTTGTTAAGAGTGGTTGTGGTGATGGTGGTGGTGGCAATGATCAGGATTGGGTGTAAAAGAAGGTGGTTTTGTTGAAGAATGGCCGTTCAGCCGTTGTTGTTGTTGTTCTTTGGCTATTGTTGTTGCTGGCCATTTGGTTGTTTGGTACTGGCCATTTGCCATTTGGCTGGTTGCCCTTGTTGGTGTTTTGGAGGATTTTGTTTTCACTGCTTTCTGCGCGGTCACAAAATGCCATGCGACCTTTTGAGTGAAAACAAAAAAAATTTGTTTTTGTTTTCAAACCTTTGGGAGTTCAAGACCACACAACAACAGTGGCTACGATTCATGTAACCAGTTTATCACTACGCTTGGTTGTATTTCTCCTGCGAGTATTAGGAAACGATCTTTACCAGTGGTAACGCTATATATGTACAATATTCATAGTGGCAGTTTTGACCCGATTCGCAGCTGCTTAAAATATAGCTGTATTGATAAATTACATGTGGGAATAGTAGACAAACTAATTACCAAACACATGTTTGCCAGGAAAGGTTTTCAGGATCCCATGCACAGTAAACAACAAAACATTAAATGGCAATTGCCTTTTTTTATTTTTTATTTTTATTACTGCTTAAATACTTCTACGAAAGAGCTTAAAGAGTTCCTCTTTGCTCAGTGCGTTATTCATCGTTTCCAGGCCGCTGCTGCCATTCTTCTCCACGATAGCTTTGGCAAGGCTGCGTTTTCTTTCTTGTAGCGCCATAATCCGTTCCTCCACTGATGCAGCCATAACCAACTCATACACGTCAACGTCACGCGTTTGGCCCAGCCGGTGCACGCGGTCAATTGCTTGTTCACTGACCATGGGATTCCACCAGGGGTCAACAAGCACAACCTGCGAGGCGCACGTCAAGTTAAGTCCAAGGGCCCCGCATTTGAGCGAACATAGCAAAACTGTGCATTCTGGATCATCACGCAGTCGGTCAAGCGACTTCTCACGCTTGGTTGTAGTCATGCTGCCGTCATACCGCGTAAAAACAATCTTTTTGGCCTTGAATACTGGCTCAATCATGTCAAGCATTGAGGTAAACTGGCTAAAGACAATTGTCTTTCGCTGCGGCTCCTTACTAAGAATCCTGAGCACCTCGTTAATTTTAGTGCTCGTGCTGTAACCAGGGCTGTTATCGCGCGGTTTGTCCTTAATGGCAAGGTTTTCAAATTCATGAACAAGCTCGTTGGCATCGTCAGGAACTGCCTGAAGAGTGTCCTTACTGCTCAGTTCCTTGACAATATCTTTATTAGCCAACTCCGGGTGGTCACAAACCTGCCGTAAACGTAACAGTAGCACCAATGCTGCTGTGTAGTTCTTATCTTGATCCTGTAGCGTATGTGCAACTCGCATTTCCAGCTTTTTATAAGCCACCTGCTCGGATTGGCTAAACGGAAGTATCCGCCGGTGAATGTTACGTTGGGGGAGCATAAACGCACCCGGCTCTTCAAGGACCACTTTAGTGCGGCGCAGCATGATCCCAGCTAGGACTACATGGAGACGCTGCAGCGCCACCTCCCTATTACCTAAAAGCATAGGAGTTGCAATCTGTTCATTCCAAATGGACTGGCTGTTGTAAGGTCCGATTTGAAGAAACGTTATAAGGGAGTGCAGATCCTCTACAGAGTTTTGGATGGGCGTGCCGGTCAAGCACCACCGACGGTCACTTCGCAGTGCATACGCAGCTTTGCTCATATTAGCCTTAGGATTTTTTATAGTGTGGGCTTCATCAAGAATAACTCGCCACCAGACCGGTTGGAAAACTCCATTCTCTTTTGAGTGGTCAATAGAAACAACAGAATAGGTTGTGACGACAACATCGTACTCGGAAAAAAGGTCCATGAACTTGCCACGGTTGGGTCCGTGGTAAACCAAAACCGAAAGCCCTGGAGCCTTGTGTTTGATTTCGTTAGCCCATTGGTGAATCAGAGCCAGGGGAGCAACAACTAAAGTCGTTTTAATGGTGTTTTTCTCAGCAGCAAGGTGCTCCTTATAGGGTTTGACAAGAATAAGCGATATGGATTGAATTGTCTTACCAAGTCCCATGTCATCACAAAGAAACCCACCCTTTTGGGCAATCTTGGAAGACTCTCTCCGAGTCAAAAAGACGAGACCCCTAATCTGATGAGGCAAGAGCTTGACCTTGAGTCCTTTGACATTTCCCTTACCAAATGGAATCTTGTCAAGGTTTTTATAATTTTTGTCAAGAGTATTGAAAATTTCGTTTAAGGAGTCTACGGTCTCCTGTGGCGAAATATGATCCTCCTTGGTGCTGTTATTAGGTTTTGTTGATCCGTCGATGCGAGTGGGGCGCAGTGTTGAGTTAATGGAAGATCCAGAGTGCAACCCTAAAGATGCTCCTTTTCCTTTATTTGAAGGACTAAGATCGGTAGATATGGCATCAGTTTCCTGGTTCTTATAATGATCTATGCTAATGCGCGTATTCCAGGCTTTAGAACCTGGCTCAATTGGGTCAAAGAGACTAGGCGTGGAAGATTGTGATGACGACATGTTATTTGACTTTTGCCCCTTTGGGTATTGCATTGCTGGAATAGCAGAGCTTGGAGCTGGTGGACGTCGCAAGCCTGCTGATTGCTGAAGCCGCGATACTGGTGACACTTTTGAGCTGGAACCTGTTGGCGGTTTATTTTGAACTTCAATTGCTGAGGATCGATTGCCGGCGGGTTGACGCGACTTATCCAAGGCACCAGACCTGGCTCCATTTCTATCATTAAGCCTATCAAAAAACGACGGTCGAGGCTTTGTATTGTCAATAGTGACATTTTTCAGCATTGATGAAAGAGTGTCGGCATTATCTGAAGACTTGATTGGGGTCGGAGGCTCCTTAGGAGCAAACTGCTTAGAAGTATTGAAAATATCTGGATTTGTCGGTCGAGGAGGTTTCTTCGCACCATTAATACCTAGAACAACCGAGATGCTGGTCTTGTCGTCAGAGTCTGAGTCGGAGGCGCTCATACTGGGCGAGTCAGAATCAATCATGTGTACTCCTACTTTTGCTTTGCGGAGGCGGATTGCCTTGACTCTTACTGATGGTTACAGAATGTGTAAAAGAAGATGTAGGCAAATTTGCACCGCTGGTGTTACTAGATGTAGTTTTTGATATTTCCAAACCTTTGGGCCGAGCTAGTCTATCCATTCTTTTTGAAAGATCATTCAACAAGGTACTTCGTTTAACAAACTGGGTTTTACTTAGAGATCTGAAATGACACTTACAGTCGTCCCTATCAAAAAAAAAAAAAAAAAAAAAAAGCGTATACACGTGACTGTAGTATTATGTTATATGTCACGTGATTATTTTGCTTTTCTCTCTGCCGATTCCACCACCATGGAAAATTTTCAGGTAAGCCAATAGAAACACCAAAAAAAAAAAAAAAACTTTTCGTCTTTCTTTCTCTCCGCTAATATAATTCCCATCATCACCACCGGTCAGGCTCGACTTGCAACATCATAATGAACCATCGATCCAAGCAAATCTACTCCGGCTTTGTCGGCAAGTTCAGACATGCTGACTGGCTTGAAAGAAACTCCTACGGCCCCAATGTTTTCTTATTTAGAAACTTGGAAACTGGCCAGGTTCTCTACACTCAGGTCCCCTACACTCAGGTAAGAGACGATTCACCACAATCTTAAGAGGCCCTACGACAAGGTTTTTCCCCCCTCGGGCGCATTTGCTCTCGGGGTTTGAAATTGCACATGGAACAAAATAACTAACTGATTTGTTCTTTCTTTTTTATCATTTGTAGGCCTACAACATCAAAAAGCAGTTCCAGCGACCGAATTGGCAAAACAGACTGCCCGATCCGAGAAGAGATATCTGGAGACCCATGGCGGTTGCACAACTGCCCTCATATGAACTTGCAGTTGAGCTCTACGATAGTTTAGTGCAGCTGAGGCAACTGCGTGACGTCACGCAAAGAGACCTTGCCAACACTTGGCGGAAACGCAACCTTGATGGCAACATTTGGAACTCTGGCCAGTTCCGCCCAACTTACACACAGGAGGCCGTGGCTGACTTGGCCGAAGTGCTTAATGCATTCAACACTGAGAGCACTGTTTACTGGGAGAGTCAGTGGCGCCGCGGTGATGACAAGTACTGGGGCTCATTAATCAAGCATGATGATATGCCTAAGTTTAACCCTAGAGATTCGTATGTGGTTCTGCGGGCGCTTGGTACCAAGCATTATGAGGAGTTTAAGGCGCTCAAGGCCAGCGAGGCGGCACAACAGGCGGCCGTCACTGAGACTTCCAGCGCTTAGACGGCTGGATCATTTGTATATAGTAGTATTAATTAACAAAATAAAAAAAGAAAAAAGGGATTTTTTAAACAAAAAGGGGGAGAGAGTGTATGTATACTTGTGGAGAGGGTTCTAATAGCCAAAAAAAAAAAAAAAAAAGATAAAATAGTGTTGATGTACTATGGAATCAGTCAAGGGTTTAATTGATTTTGTGACAGTTACAGAAACCAGAGTATAGATAATGCAACTGAGTTAGATTACTATATCTTTATTTCTGTTACTACTAAAGCACAGCCGACATGAGATGCGGGATTGATCGGAAACGAAGAACTCAGTTAAGGCGATTCAGCAGATTTTCTTGATGAGACTCCCAAAGAAATTTAATAGTAATTACAAGATAATGTTGAATCAACCTCCATTAGTATATAAATTAGCATAAGTTAGTAGCATTTAATATAATTTGATATTATTTAATATAAATTAATATTAAATAATTTTTGTTGGTGCCCCACCAACTCAGCCTTGGCAAGTGGATAGGGTTAGGATTGTCTTAATGTGTACCATTTGGTCTTGTTGTTGTTGTTATTATTATTATTATTATTATTATTATTATTATTATTATTATTATTATTATTATTATTATTATTATTATTATTATTGTTATTATTATTATTATTATTATTATTATTATTATTATTATTATTATTATTATTATTATTATTATTATTATTATTATTGTTATTATTATTATTATTATTATTATTATTATTATTATTATTATTATTATTATTATTATTATTATTATTATTATTATTATCACCACCATCATATTTAATACTTGCCACGCTCACACTCAAACAGAAGTAACGCTATCACCAAAAAGTCAACTTTTTGTTTTTGACCCCCCTGCCAAATCTTTAAAAGTCTTTCCTAAACGAAAAAAAAAATAAAAAAAAAAAATAAAAAATGACACTCATTCCATATCAATACATATACATATACACAGACACACGCACCTTTTTTTTTTTTTTCTCACCTTCTTTCCTTCCTTCCTCTTACAACCCTCCTTCAAATATACAAATCATAAAACAAAAAATTTAAATAAATAATACAAAAAAAAAAAAAAACAAGCAACAAATCTACATCTTTCTTCTTTTCATTTCTATCGTCTTTAGGAATTCAAGACTCTTTTTTCAACACTCTTCGCCGTCTACTTCCGGCTCCGTATACTCACCTATTTTTATTATTATTATTCACAGCATATTGTTGACGCTCTCAACAAAACCCTGAATTCGCACTGATCTTGCAAAGCACACCACGCACGCAAAAACACGACCAAGACAAACAGACTCCCTCGTTACGCATACTGCAACAACAAAATCCACTCAAACTCTCATCAATACGTCTCTAACCACGTCTATACCATCCTACGCCATGGTTAAGAAGGAAGAAAAATCAATCACAAATCCTGTCCACTACACACCCATCCATGATCAGGTCCAGAAATCAGACATTCTGGAAGCCTCACCATCTCTCGCCATAATGAACGGCCTTTTTAACGAATTCAACCATGATCCTGATCTCATCTATAACCCAGAAGTCACGGAAGAATTTGACTTCAACTTGATAAATTCTTTTTCAGACTCAATGAACATGTCGCCAGAGTCCTCATCCTCTGCCTCACCAAACTTTGATAAACCCACCCCCCACGACCCCTCAATTTCACATAATTCGTCCTTTTCGAAATCTAAAACCATCTCGGCCTCTTCTTCACAAGTATCAATCGCAGACAACAAAAGAAACCCCCATTCAGAAGTCCTCTCCAGGTACCAGTTTGGCCGCGAGCTCAACGCTGACAGCCTGCGGCTCAAGTCAGAAAGTATGTTTGCGCCATCCTCCGATGTAAACAAGCCGCCCTCCTATATGCTTGACTTTAACGCCGACGACTGGAAAAACGTTTCAAACAACAAGTACAAAATCACTTTTGACGAGGTCCCATCCAAGTCACGGGTCGAGACGCAAATCAAACTCTCAATGAACATATACCCTCCACCCTCGGAAAACTTGCTACATTTACCAGCTGATGCCATATCCAAACCTAAATTACAGCTAAAAGACAAGTTCCAGCCAAGTTCGGCAGTCCTTTCGATTGATGTGGTTGTTGTTTGTGAAAGCGATCACAAGCAATACGTGAATATTTGCCAGGGTTGTATGAAGCGTGAACACAAGCGGGCATCACGGAAAAAGGTCACTTCAGCAATAGAGGATGCGCACTGGAACAAGGATAAGGATAAGCGTGCTATTGTTTTCAACTGTCGCGAGCTTGTTGAGATGGGAGATATTGAAACTATTAATGTCAATGGCAAGCCGGTCCAATCGCGTCGCGTGAACCTCCCCATGCGCATGGCCTGCTACTGTCGCCATCACAACGAAAAAATGGGATTCCGTGCCCTGTTTGTCATCAAGGATTATACTGGCAAGGTTGTGGCGCGAGGCGCTAGCGACTCAATAATGATTACAGACGACCACAAGGGCTCAATGCCAAAGTTCAATGTTGGTGCAAAGCGACCAAATTCGGAAATTGACTACCATTTGTCTCCTGGCTCTGAGACTGAAGGTCCACGTAAGCGCAAGTCTGAGACGTCGCCGCGTGAGTTTTCCCGCTACCCTTCGGTCTCGGCCTCAAGTCCGCTGCAAAGTACTTCTGTTATTTCTCCTTTTGAGAACACAAGACTGCCATCCGATCTACCCAGCAATTCAGCCGATCTGCTATCGAGCCGCGCCGTGAGCAATTTCGCATCTCCCTCTGAGGTGCCACTGGCAACGTCTGGCGAGATTAGTGACGGTTGGATGCAGGTGCCAACAGCATCACCAGAGGTTGAGCGCATCATCCCGCCCACTGGATCTGTTAGAGGTGGTATTGAAGTTACTCTGCTTGGTAACGGATTTATTCAAGGTCTCACTACAAAGTTTGGTGACTATGTTTCTCCGAGCACATCGTGGTGGAATCCCAATACTGTTGTTGCCATTTTACCCCCCTCAAGAGAACCGGGCCCCGTGGTGCTTAGCTTCCAAGGTTATTCAATGCCAGATCACAAAGTCTTTTCGTACTATGATGATACTGACAACAATCTTATCCAGATGGCTCTCCAGGTCGTTGGTCTCAAGATGAATGGCCGGCTGGAAGATGCTCGTGAGATTGCCAGACGGATTGTTAACACCACTAGTTTTAACCCCGATAATGTGAAGGTCCTTGATATGTGGCAGAACCATTCTTCCCAGTTGAGTCTTGATGCTCTGGAGGGTCTTTTATTACAATGCTTACAATTGATTGACTCATACAAGTCCGACTTCAATCCCAACTACCAGTATTGCAACGGGGAGGGTCAAACAATGCTTCATCTTGCATCCTCATTGGGTCTCAAGACATTTGCATCCCAACTGCTGCAGCGCGGCAGTCGTGTCGACGTGCAAGACAAGAGTGGATACTCTCCTCTACATTTTGCCGGCTTAAAACGTCACCAAGAGTTAATGGATTTGCTGCTAGAGCACGGTGCCAGTCCTGGCCTGACAACATATGCTGGTGAAACTTATGAAAAGCTTCGTGATTCTGAGTTCACCAAGGTCAATATTACTCTTGATTCATTCAGATTTAATGGTGACAATGAGACTGACTCCGATATGTCTGATAGCATGTCTGAAGAGAGCGACGTTGAAATGGAGGACAGTAGTGCTTGCGAAAGTGAGGAAGATGAGGAGATTGAGTTGCAAATCAAGGTCAAGCGCAAGGGCCTCACTGGCTTTTTGGCCAGCCTTGGTTTTAATAAGCCCAACACACGTCATGGAACGACTTTGCATGAACATGAATCAACCTTTTGGAACATGATCTATCCCAACACTGGCGAGGCTCTCAATGAAGGGGAAACGAGCGAGGATAAGGTCCAGGGACCTCCGAGTTATGAGGAAATCTTCCCTGCTGGTAGCAGTGATGCCAATCCTGATTACTCTGCTGCTGCCTTAGAACCCGAAAAGAAGGTTATTGCCACAGCTCCCGAGTTGACCACAGCTCCATCATCATCAAGCAATCCTACTGCAACAGAATCCCCAGAAGAGCTTTCCAACGAAATGATACAACAGATCAAAAGCAAGCGGAAAAAAATCCAAAATGATCGCATGTTTTTATATTTTTGGTTACCAGTATTTATTTTTATCCTGGTATGGTCCTACATGAAGATCTATACAATTTGTTCCACCATTGATCCCTCGGCCAATGTCCGTGAAAAGGCACTTACGGTATTCAAAAGTTTGATTGGTAAACATGACAAGAAATTGTTAAAATCAAGTGCAACCCGGTTAATTGAACAGGATCTTTCCGCCAACCGCTAAATGGACCAACAAAAAAAATTTTTTATTAATATTAATATTATTGCTGTTATTATTATTGTTATTATTATATATAATTATTACTATTAGTTGCTTTTTTGCTTTATTTATTTATCACTGTAATGTATCCATACCCTCAAGTGTCGTTTACGATAATATTTACTGGTTAATAATGGTTGATGGAGCAGGAAAAAAGAAAGTATGTATATGTATGTGGTAATGTTTAGGATAAGTCAATCTTGTCAGCAGCGGCCTTGCGTGCCCGCGTCGTCACCCCAACCAACGGCACGGGGGACCCAGCATTCTTTGCGGTGGCAGCAACCCTTTTTTGATTCTCAAGGCCATCCAGCGGTGGCACTTGGTTGCTTCCCAAAATAGACTTGCCTTGTGAACTTGGTGGCTTGTGGTCCTCACTGTATTCATCATCAATATCAAGTGCAGGCTGGCGACTATCATCGCTGCTATTGCTGGTGGGGTTGGTTATCTTTGATTCTGGTGTGGGGGCTAGACTATCATCAGCTATCTTCACACCTTGCTGTTCTGTGGACTTTTCTTCCTCTTGATCCTGGTCTTGTTGCTCCTTTTTCTTAAAGCTAGCACGCGCCCGCTTGGCCAATTCTTTAAACGTATTGTTTTCACGCTTGGAATAAGCGCGGGCACTTTCTGCTGTATATTTACGTTTTTTACTCGCAATGCCGCCAGGACTATTACCACCCACGCCGTTGTCGCTGCTGCTGCTGGCCTCAGCTAAAAGTTTATTGCGCATGGCAGCATCCAGGTCACGCAAAAGCGCCGCTTTCGATTTAGGGCAGCGCGCATCACAATTGGCGTTCCATAATGTGATCCACTCGGCCTCACGTTGCACCAGCTCGGATTGTGTGGTGCCGTGCGTTGGGATTCCAAGCTTTTGTAACCGAGCTTTAAGATCGCGTAGTTTGATATTGGTGGTGCCAGGCTTGGGGAGCTTTGTGTATTGGTGGCGGGGTGCTGGCGATGACTGGGTCTTGAGTATGCTAGTCTGTACAGCGCCTGCGCCGCCGAAACCGGTGGAAGTACCAGAAGCAGTAACAAACGGGGATTTCGATTTAGAGCGAGTAGCAAAGCCTCCACCACCGCGATCACTACCCCCACCACTACCGGTTCCGGAAAGGCAGCTGGCTAAATGTGTAGTCTCAATCTCAGTAACCGTGAAAAAATGATTGCATACAGGGCAAGGTACCAGGGACGGATCCCTAACTTCACTTATCACCTCTATATCATCGTCACTTTCTTCAATCTTATCTGGCAGCTTTTGATTCTGATTCTGGTCCTGCGACTGCCGCTGAGTCGAGGCTGCCGCCTTTTTTGGTTTCGTCAGCAGCTCAAACATGTGTTGTCTCACCCCCACAAACGCCTCGATGGCAAGCTCCAGCTCCCGGTTCTTTTTTAGTACGTGGTTCTCTGACCCCACGGTCCGCGCGCACATGGGGCATTTATGGGTATTGGCAAACTGGCGCCGGATACAAAGTGAACAAAACGTATGTTCACAGCATGTTGCTAGCATAGGGGCTGTGGCAAAGTCCTTACAAATGTGGCATCGTAATGACTGGTCCAGTTCCTTTAGTCCTGGTACTTGGGTCGTGAGCCAGTCCGACGGATCCGTCACAACCGGGGCTGCGTTTTTCTTGGCCATTGTTGTTATTGTTGTTGGAGGGAGGTTCGCGTGTTGTTTTCCGTTGCTGTTATTATTAATTTTTTTTGGTTGGAGGCGGATTATGCAGATAGATATGAGCTGATATATCGACCACTCTCGTTGTTGTTGTTAGTTGTAGTCGCCGCGATAGGGTTGTTTTACCAAAGGTGAGAAGTTTTTTTTTTTAAAAAAAAAAGCTTAGAGTACCCGACGAAATTTTTTATTATTATAAATGCTTTGATTTTTATAAGATAACAGAGTTTGACGTGACTCTCTGGCGTCGCGGACTGTCCCAATTTGGCACACCTAAGGAAAAAGAATGCCGGTTGCTCCTGGTTTAGCGTTTAGCAACATAGCTTTATAACCATCATGTACGCAGTATTTGTTCATTGGTATTAAGTAAAAGATAATTATGTATATATAAAACCACAAAAAAAAAAAGATAAATACGTAACATAAGAGATTTCTGCAATAGCTAGATCAACACCATGTGAAAACGGGCGGTTTACTGGTTACCGTCTGCAGTCTTTCCACAATAACCTTCCGCGACGCCTGCGACGTTTCTGCGACACCAAATCCAATATCATTTACGCTCATTTTCCTTCTGACTGTTGGTGGCACGTTGAGCGACGTGGGCCCATTATCAGCGTTATTAGCCCCTACTCTGTGGTCCGTGAGGGTATTATCTTCATCATCATTGGCCTCACCAGGTAATCTGGTCGGCTTTGCGTTGCTGATGAGATCTTCAAACAAGTGCTCCGATGAAATTTGTTCCAATGCACGGTACCGTGCTTCCAGATTGAGAGAACTGCCACGCGTGCGCTTGCGCGGTTTGGGTACCGTCAGCCGAGTTGTGCTGTCCACTGACTGACTGCGACTGCGCTCGCTTTGGGCATCACCCCGGCTGGACGCAGTTAGAGTTGTACTACCAGTACTAGGAGTGACATACTCGGGAAACTGTACCACGTCATCCTCATCTTCTTCATGAAAACTGTCAAGATCATGATAGCTGTTTTGTCGTGGATGATTTACGCGGATATCGTCATCATCGTCCCCATCGTCAGTATAAGGCCTGAACATTGGTGTCTCTATTGCCATTTCCATATAACTGTATGGCACATGCACTGGCACATCCATGACATCGTCCCATACCATCATTCGTGTTCGTCGTACTAGCTCCAAGGGGCCTTGCTCTGGGCACTTTAACGTCTCCACCACATTGAATGCTTGTCCCTTCACAACAGCCCATTGCTTTTTCCATAGGCGCTCCTGGAACTCGCTATCCTGACTAAACAAGTGGTAAAATGCAAGCGTGGACTCCTCCCACCATTCCTGCGAGCATAGCATCGGCAGAAAGTGCTCGCGAGTCTTTTTCGAGAATGGTTGACCAATAAGTGAAAAGGGCAAGAAAAGCCATCCAAAGGGATAAGACCGCCATTCATCTGGGTGTTTCCAAGGGAAAGCAAGTCCAGAGTCAATGGCGCCAATTTTGAGTTTCGGAACCTTTCTGGTGCGACGAGAGGGAGCGGTTGTCTGGTCGGTCTCAATGAGCGGCTCTTCAGCAGGAAGCTCCTCCTCGACCCAGTCAATGTGGATCATCCAGTTATCAAGGCCTCGGTCGGTGTTCCGCATGATGTAATCCAGGATGACGAGCTTCTCAAGCTCTTCCCTAAATTGGTCTAGTACTTCAGGTGTCCACTCAAATACAGGCTCCCCATTAGGTTGTAGTTCATGGTGGGGGTGATTATCACGATTATTATTATTATTATTATCAGAGTGTGTGGAGCTATGCAGTCGATCTGGCAATGGGTGCTTTTTCAGGAATACATCTGCTTGTTCGTAGTCATGCAAAAACAATTGAAAACTACCCACCTTGTCAGGAAGTGGTCGCCCCTTGCGGAACCTCCGTCTATCAAAAAATCTATAGTAAAACGCGGACGATGACAGGTAAACAATATCAGTGAATGGCACGATATGTGTTAGCAACTGTCGGTCCAGAAGACTTGCCGCAGACTCACAGATGTACCCGTTGTTGGGAACAAGGCAAGGTCTTCCGAAGAAACAGGGAAAAAGGTTTCGGTGCAACCATTTGGTCCACTTTGGAGAGAGGGGACCATACGGTTCTTCATCCTTAGGTTTGAACACGCCCACAATTCTTCCATTAGGATCATACATGAAATATGAGCCTGAGCTGCCCTGAGATATCAGCTTGGGAGCCACACCAGCCTCGATGGCGTCCACGACAGAGTTAACAATATTGTCAAACTGTTGCTGTGTGACCGGTCCGGTGGCTGCACAGCCCTCGGGGGGAAGATGAAATTTCGAAGTCTGCGACGGGTTCTTAAAAACCGAGTAGTAAATCTGATTTACATACGGCACGTTCCGAAGTAATCGCGACCTTCTGCCCAGCTTGTACTGATTGAATCGTCCCTTGATATCTTTAACAAACCGATCGACAGAGCCGTTGAGTACCCCCCGAAGAGACACGGTTGATCGCGACGCATGAATTGGATGATGTGTGTCCAGGAACGGACTGTTTGCTTCGTTGTTGCTAGTGCCTTCCTCAATCGCTTGCATATGACTGGTAATAGCGGCGTCTGACTCGCCGTCTTCTTCAACATGCGGTGGTACAAGTGTTCCCTTTACGAAAACACCTGTTGAAACCTTCGGTGCCATGTTCAACTCGATTGAGTTTGTCTTTCGCGCGTCCCGCTGAGCCGAAGCTTCGTCTTGCTCCATTTGAACAAGCTCACTGTAGCCGGAAGGCTGGTTAAAATTAGATGACGACGTTTTGAAAATTAGAAAAGAGAAAAGAAAACAAAAAAGAGTAAGGAAAGGTCAGAAATTATATATTTTTCATGAATACAATTCGATGTAGATATTATTTCGGGCCTGTATAAATATTTACGTCTAATGAAAACCGGGAAGGCAAACAAAAGTGGTGAGAAAGAGGGAAGAGACCATTTGCAGCTGATTTCTAGTTTAATTTTGAACCCTTTTCGGCTCATTCCACTATCTCTCAACAGTCTCAACTATTACTTCACCTGAAAAAAATAATAATTGAATCTTAAAACATTATTCAGCCAACTAAAAGCCAGAAACTTGCCTGATGCCCCAGCCATACTAATTCTTAATGTACTTCTTCAGCCCACGCAGTTTTATCACTGCTTCCTCTAGCAAGTGATCATCCTTGCATACGGCAAATCTCAAGTAGTTCTCTCCCATGTGCTCATTCTCTTTACCATAAAATTCAGAAGTTGGAATCGAAACAATTCCGAACTCCTGGATCAACCAGTATGCAAGCTTGAAATCCTTAGGTCTGTTTTTGATGTCCTCGGGAAACTCAACTGTCTTCTCAACCGACTCAAAGTCAACTTTGTTGAAGTTGACTAAGAGAAAATAGCCGCCATCGGGAACGGTATAGGGGAGACCTAGCTCGTCCCAGACGGTGTTGAAAATAGCATATTTTTTCTTGAAGGACTCAACGTTGTCCTTGAAATATGTGTTGGTTTGCGCTTGGTTGAAGGCGTCAGCTGTGGCTTGCTGCAAGGGGCTGTTGACGGTGAAAACAATTCGAGTGTGTGCAGCTGTGACATGCTTAAGCAGTTCGGGATGGCCAATGACCCAGCCAACCCTCCAACCGGTTGCACTGAACGTCTTGCCAGCAGATCCAACCGTGAGTGTAAGTCGTGCCAACTCGGGGGTCAAAGTAGCAATTCTGTTAAAAGAGTCAGTGTAGTACAAACTATCGTAAACCTCATCAGACAAAATAATTATATTGTGTTTAACAGCGAGCTCTCCAATCTTTAATAATTCTTCCTTTGAAAAGACTTTGCCGATAGGATTGTGGGGGGTATTTAATACAATCATCTTGGTTCTCTCGGTGATAGTGTTTTCCAACTGCTTAAAATCAAGCTTCCACTCACTGGAGCTGACAATGTCGGTGCCATCGTTAGAGGGAGGAGTGAGAGGGACGCTCTTGACAACTCCGCCAGGGAGCTCAATGTTCGAAATGTATTGGTCGAAAAACGGCTCAAATACAATTGCCTCATCCCCCTGGTCCAAAAAAGCAGTGAAAGCGGAGTACATACCTTCATTGGCACCCGCAGTCACAAGGATTTCAGTTTCAGGGTTAAGCTCTCTTTGAAAAGATTTGCTGTATGCATTGGCGAGTGCGTTTCTGAGGGAAGGAAGACCCTTAGCAGGAGCGTACTGGTTAAGCAACGGCTTATCAAGAGCAGCTTTCGCAGCATTGATCGCAAACTCTGGCGGCGAGTAAGAAAAAAAGCCCTGTCCCAAGTTGATTACAGAACTTTCCGGTGAAGCTGCCGCTTTTGCTGCAGCAGCTCCATTGATAATAGTCCATACATCCTTATTGCTAGATTTGATATGCGATGACTGTTTGGGGAACGGCTTGAAGGAAGATAAAGCAGGGCTCTGTCTCGTAGTAAATAACCTTACACGAGTATTAATACCCAGAGGTCGCAATTGTGATTTAATAGATAACATGGTATTTATTCCAGCTGCCTGAATTGATATTATGAGATTCAAAGATGAAATTTGGGATCAAAATTGAAGACAAAAAAAATCAAATGAAAATAATTGGACTTCGAGGATTTACCAATAGTGTCAAGCCACAGAAAACTTCAACATATCACGTGATTATTTGTGGGGTCAAATTACTCACTGAAGACTTGAGCGTGTTAAAAATATGGAAAGAACATAAGGGTGCCAAAATCTGCTACTGTGACAGTAGTGCAATATTGGTTAATGAAATGAATGTTGACCATAATGACTGTATTACCAATGCTTATATATCATCCCATAAATGCACCTCCGGCAATGCACAGATTCCGGTTGGTGAATTGTACCTTGTAAACAGGTGTGTTTTTGGCATTGTAGACCAGCAGGTGGTCAGTAGTAGCCACAATCTCCTTCTTTTTGCTTTCAGGAATAGAGCCGGCAGTTCCGTTAACTTCCTTTCCACCACTGGTACTTATGTTATCAGAAGCAATAACTTCTATTGCGTTTTGCTGGCCAGTGTTACGCTTGACATCCCAAACTCGCACGGTATTGTCAGAGCCAGAAGACACCAAGACTGACCCTTCTTTGGAAAATGAAAGTGAGTAAATATATCCCTTTCCATGGCCACGCATAGTCTTTAGTAAATGGCCAGAGCCGATATCCCACACATGAATCAAACCATCTTCAGCAGCCGACGCCAGCCACTTGCCATCAGGAGAAATGGCAGTAGCAGTGATGGCGCCAGTGTGTCCAATGAATACCCTTGCTGCGCTACCCTTGCTGACATCCCACAATCTACAAGTTTTGTCGCTTGATCCCGTCACAACATAAGTGCCATTGGGGTGAAAGGTGACAGTGTCAACATCACTTGAATGACCCGCGAATATGCGAAGCGGGTAAATGTGGTCGCAACTCCACAGCCGTGCTGTTTGATCTTGAGACGCAGTGGCAAAATAGTGGCCATGAGGGTTGAACTCAACATCCCATACCGGGTGATTGTGCCCCTTGTATACCACCAATGGAGCATATGCGTCGAGAGACCATAACCTTACCGTCTTATCCTCGCTTGCCGATGCAAGATAGCGGCTGTCTGGACTAAATGAAAGACCATAGACAGGGCCAGAATGGCCAATTAGCTTTCGTGGGTTTGAAGGATGATCGTCTTTCAAAATTCCTCCAAGTTTCTCACCTTTCAAACTCCAAATCTTGATAAAACTGTCTGAAAATCCTCCTGCCGCAAGCGTTGAGTCCTTTGAAAATGCAAGAGTATTAAGATCATCGTGTGTATTGTGAAACGTGTACATGCACACACTTGGCATGGACCCTTGCACGGGTCCAATATTAATTCTATTTTGTGCATCAGTCACATTCTGAACTTCTGCAAGAATGTCAGCTGTCTTGTATTGCGGCAAAGGCAAAACGTTTCTCGTTGGAGAGTCAGTGTCTTTCTCGTTGAGCTGGTGGAAAAGTGAAACTAATGGCCCAGACCTTTGGGGTTGAGATTCGTCTTGCTCTCTGCCATTAGGAAAATCGCGCTTTTCCAGCACAGTCTCGACATCCTTTTCAAAGTCTGGATCTAAGGGTAGCTTCCCTAGTTTCACCGGTTGTGAGTTAAATGTGTCGATCTCAGTATGAATGTCAACTAGTTCCGGAAGACCCTCTTCGGGATCCGCCACTACTATTTCGTTGTCGAAACGGCTTGGTCTGAGAGTAGTTATGTTGGCATTAATGTACTGGTTGATAATTCTAATAATGATAGAACCGCCACTCTCTTCAATTTCGTGCAGAAAGTAAACCAAGAGATCGAAGGTCGTTCGCGAAACCTTTATGGAGTATTTGTTAGATTTAAAAGCCTTGGCTAATTCATTGGTTGTCAAGTGAGAAGGAAGCGAAACCATCGACAGTTTCCTTAAGTCCTGAGTATGTAGAACTGCATGGCTTGGTGCAAACTGTTCAAAAAACAACTTGGCCTCTTCTGGTTGATTCTTCGCCACTAGATCAAGATATAGATGCAGAAACACGGGATATAAGACTCGCCGCAGCTCAGGCTTATATAAATCAAGCGAGTTTTCCGTCCATTCCGACAAGGCTTTGTAAGCTCGCCAATTGATATCGTCGGAGGAGTATGTTGATTTGTTCATCAGATTTAAAGACGATGACAAGGAAATTTCCTGCCGGAACTCAGCCTCTGTTCGTGAAAGTCCTTTTTTCTTTAAGTACTCCAAGAAAAGAAGGTTGGCATCGATGGTTGATAATTCAGTAAGTCGCTGAGGATTGAAACCATTAGTTGAAACAGTTGTCGCATTATTCTGGTTATTAGTACTGGCAGATGCGTTACTGACGCTTCTAGCTGGGATGTTGGTCTGACTGAGCATCTTATTATCATGTTCGTTCGCAGACATTGTTTTGTAAGTACTCTGTCGATAGTGATGGAGGTGGGTTGTGATGGAAAAAAAATGCAGGTTTAAAACGCGACAAGAAAATCGGCGTAATATTACGTAATATTCCACACTGAGAAATAACTACGGTAAATAAAAGATACTCACGCGTGTCTATCGTCTATAAGACCTTCATACACAAAACAGGGAAAAAATGTCAAAACTCGGTGGAATCGTAAGGTAAAATGGACATAATTAAATTTGCTATATATAAATCTATGAAGATCGAGCAGACGAACGAGTGTTCTTCTTAGCTGCCTCAGCCTCCTTCTCAGCCTCAATTTCAACAACGTAAGTGTTCAAAGTCTCAGCATCCAGTACCTATATGATTTCTCAGTTAGCTTTGTAAAAAAATAAGAGTTATGCAAAAGTTTCAGATAATACTCACTTCAGCAGGCGCGCCAGGAGCCAAAACCATAATCTCAATATTCTTAGCACCAGTTTGAACAACCTCCAGTAAACTCTTCACAGTAAGCTTGATCGCTTGTTCTCTAGACAAATTATCTTCATAACTCTTCTCAAGAAGTTCTCTAACAGTTTTGCTGTTCTTGCCAATAGCGTTTGCCTTCCAGGCAGAATAGATACCAGAAGGTTCGGTCAAGTACAGCTTGGGCTCCTTGTCATTCGGGTCAAAACCAACCAAAAAAGTGGACACACCAAAAGGTCTGACACCACCACTCTGTGTGTACCGCTGCTGGACCTTGGCGATATATCTAGTCATGTATTCAACAGAAGCTGGGTCCTCCACAACAAGCTTATGACTTTGAGCCTCGACTCTGGCTTTATCAATGAGAATGCGTGCATCAGCATTGAGTCCTGCAAAGGCAAGGTAAATATGATCGTCAATCTGATTGATTTTACTAGGAGTCGTGCGGGTGTCTTGGAGCTTAAGTGCACTGCGTTTTTCGCAACCGAGAATCACCACATCGGCACCCTTGAGTCCAACAGCACATGTACCGCGCTTGACTGCCTCAGAAGCATATGAGACCTCTAAATAGCTCAATTGTTAGAATCTGAGTATAAAAACAACAAGTATAATGGAATTGACATACGGAAAATCTGGCCATCAGGACTGTGAAGAAAGAAAGACAATGTTAGTTATGCTGGTGGTGGCAAAAGGATCGGAGTAAAAAGCCATTGTGAACTATACCTGAAAACTGAAAGTGCTCTATCGTAACCGCTCATTTATAAAAAAAAGAAAGATGATGATAAAAAAAGAAGAGAAATTAAAATTGAGAAAAGTGTGTTAAAGAATAACTTAGAGAGGAAATAAATACAAAGCGTTGAAGCAGAGGAAGATGAATATAAAAGATCTGGAAGGTGGTGATGGGGAGGGAACAAGGAATAAAAGATTGTATTACATGATTGTACACAAAAGCTTATTAATCATTTGTACTCTCATTATTAAAGATTATAAAACTTTTTATGCATCAGCTTTTCAACCTTCAAGTCAAATTTCACTTGAATTTTTTTTCAAAGAAAAGAATACATGCCACAAAGTAGTGACAACAAGAATTTGTCAAATAAGAGTCTTTAGTTGCTATGAATGGAAAGCAACAAGGCAAAAAGCAGAAGAAGCAGGCTGTGATTCCTCAGAGGGACAACTACAGCCGGTTGTCTTTTTTGCACCAGTCATCGCGTCTTCTCGTCAGCACTGGTGTCGCGCCTGAACTTGGCCGGGCATACGCTGGGACGTTGAAAACTATTGCTAAGAAGAATGTTTTACGACTGTAAGTCAATAAAACTACTAGTGGATCATGATTATATTTTTACTAACTTATTTGAAAGCTCACCTCACATTAAGAGAAGCATATGTAGAGCTTGTCAGGTTCCGTTATTAGCTGGAATCACCTCTAAAACACGATTAGTTAATAACAGTAAACTACAAACACCGCATAACGATATACTAGTGGTGGAGTGCATGGTATGTGAAAAGAAGAAGCGATATCCAGTTGGTAAGGAAACTGGATCAGAACTGTGGGTTGACAAGGCCAAACGAAACAATTGAACCATCTCTATCTCAATAAGATATTACTACTAGTAGAACGCTTGTTCGCAGCACATTGTGTTTGCACGTCAGCTAGACAGCTAGATACTAAATGATTACCATTATTAATATACAACAAGAGGGTTAGAACTGATAAACATGGCCGCATATATCATATGGGAAAGTTTCTGTTTTTTACAGCACAGCACGAGTCTTCAGCTTTATCAAAGACAATCTGATCTGTTATCAGATAATTTGAAACTGGGGTTTAATATACGGGAGATTTTTTGGACCATGAAAATCATCAAGCCCATTATATAATATATACAATCATAAGCACTGGTTGGTTATTTAGGGATGACTCTAATGAGTTTCTGTGAAAGTCCAATGCCGTACACAAGCAAGCCAAGGAAAGTGCCCATGTTAAATATCACAGAGTAACCATGAATTTTGCCAAACTCCTTGTTAATGGCCTTCATCTCATCAGAGACGTTAGGATCCTTGCAAGATTTGCCCTCCTTCGCTTCCTGTTCACGACGACGGTTTTGAATGTCGCGGGTGGTAGGGCCGAGCCAGAGCATGTTGGCGATACTTCCAACCAATGAAATACCCAGTGAAGGACCAGCCAAAGGCATATACTTAAGAGGTGTTGTCATCAGCAACACACTGGTAGCAGCTGTCTGAAACTTGAAGTAAGGAGGAAAGACATGAGACTGCAGTAAACTGAACTGGTCATAGGGAAGAACCTTAAAAGCGACAATGCCTGAAAAAAAGGACTGGTATGTAGTTGAACCAAAGAGGACAGAGTAAAGAAGAAGATGGTAAGGGGCAGATGTACGAAGGGTTCCTAAAATCGACATTGTTGATAGATCTGATTGGAGTTGAAAGAGAACTGTGGCGTGTGACAAGAAAAAAGAAAAACTTGAGTCTTGAAATCAGATGGTCTAGAAAAACAAAACTTTGCAGGTTTTCAATTGAAAAACCCTTTTGAAGTCATAAATCAAAATTTATTAAAGCTGAACTGTCAAACAACAAAACATCAAAGCCAGGCACGATGGGCTGGCTAATCTGAATAGACATATATATCATATAAACGTAAAATCGTAAAAAGAAATAATTACAAAGAAAAAGAAATCAAATGGAAACGAGAAAAAATTTAGGCTTTTTCAACATGGGCATCTTCACTGATCTTGTTGATAGCCTCTTTTTCAACAGCATTAGGAATGGAATCACCAAGGAGACCAAGTTCACCCCAAATACGTTGCATACGCTCGAGGTCACGCTGGCCCTGACCAGATTCATCCTTGAAAATCTCATCCATCTCCTCAAGAGATACACCCTTGGTTTCAGGAACAAGGAAAGTGACATAGGCGGCGCCAAGAATACAGATGATACCGAAAAAGATGTAAGCGCCGTATTTCATAGTAGCAATCATGTCGGGAGTAGCCATAGCAACAGCAAAGTTGTTTAGCCAGTTGAAAGAAGCACCGATGGCAACGCCTTTGGCTCGAAGACCGAGAGGGAAAACTTCTGAGATAAGAACCCAAGCACCGCCACCCCAGGAGTATCCGAAATGAACAACAAAGATCCAGATGAAAACAACAGCAACCCAGGCTGCCACTTTGTGCTGATCAATTTCACCCTCATAACCACCGATAATACCAGCGACAACAAAATGAGAAATTGCCATACCAATGGCACCAGCAATTAGGAGGGGACGACGGCCTAACTTGTCAATAAAAATAACTGCAGGAATAGTAGCAACAAACATGACAATTCCCACGACACCGGAGGCAAGCAGAGATGTAGTGGTACCAGAGAGACCAAGGTCCTTAAAAATGAAGGGAGCATAGTAGAGAACACCATTGATACCAGACCACTGTTGGAAAGTCATAATCATAATCGCAACAATAGTTCTCTTGAAAGTTGCACCCTTAAAAAGTGTGGCATAAGATTTAAAGAAAAGCTTGAAATTTGACTTGGTTGAACCATCAAGACAGTCGGGGTAAAGCTCAGCCTTGGTTTCTTCATCGAATAAGTACTGGGCCTTAATTTCCAGATATTCTAAAGAAACAATCTCTGAGTCTGCAGGGAGACCTCTAAGCTTGGCAATAGTGTTGAGACACTCCTCATTTCTACCCTGGTTCATGAGCCAACGAGGAGACTGGGGCATAAACAGCATGCCCACAGCAAGAAGAACAGCAGGTGCAATTTGGATGCAAATGGGAATAAGCCAAGCAGCATCGCTTTGACCTTCACCAGTACCACCAATATAATTGGTACCATAACCAATCCAATATGAGACCATGATACCAAAGGTGATAGACAGTTGCTGAAGAACGACCATACCACCTCTGATCTCAGGAGGAGCTAGCTCGGCGTTGTAAAGAGGAACAAGCATAGACAAGGCACCCACGCCGATACCAGTAACAAATCTACCTCCGAGAATGTAATCCTTATTTTTAGCGCAGGCCTGAACAATAACACCAGCGCAGAAAATAACAACGGCAATATCCACAGAAAGTTTTCTACCAAGCTTGTCTGCAACGTAGCCGTTAGCAAGAGAGCCGACCCAGGCACCAAGTTCGAGGATGGCGGTAAGCAGACCACGAGTAGTAGTATTAGAGATAGATTCGTAAGCGATAGTTTCACCGAAAGAATGCATTGAAAGAATTTGACCAAACATGCCCTGGTTGTAGCCATAAACGAGACCACCAAGGGATGCAAAGACAGCGATTAAGAAAACTCTGCTGTTTTCGAGAATAGCCTTCATGCCTTGCGACTTTACAAGGACATCTCTTTTAGAGACAAGAGGGCCTGAAGTATTACCACCGGCAGCCATTTCTGATGTGTATGATTAATATATTTTTTGATGTAGAAAGGATGGGAAGTAGAAACAAAAAAGGAAAGACACAAAAGTTAAAGGAAAAGTCTATTTATTTATAATGATTTCAGAAGTAGAACGGGAAATCTAGATGTTGAAAATTCTGGGGATTTAAACTAGGAACGGAACATTAAACCTGGAGATGGAAATGAAAAATATAAAGAAGCAAAACGGGTAATAAAGGAAAAAAGAAACAGTATTCAAAATGGTTTGTGGGGAAGCCATTTTAAAAGTAAACATGTCATTCATAGTTCTTGTAAAGGTTTTCATTAACTGTTTTACTTTAGTCCGACTATTTTAGGAACTATATAGTGAATACCAAGAGTTTTAAAAAATATATATATAAAAAATCTCAGCGGTGTTTGACCTGTTGCTTTTCAAGCCTTCGGATTAACTTTTATTTAATATATGCAGCCCATAGCACCAACGCTAAGCCCAAGCGCATCTTTAGAATATCTTGTAGATTCAGCTTCATACTTGCCAGCTAGGCTGTTGATAACCTAAGAGTGTCCAGAATAAACCATTTCTCCGTAGATTGGGCAGTCATCTCATTACCCCAAATTTTACCCCAGAATTTCTGTTTTGGCAGACATCCTGTCCTGTCCGTGGTGCCAGAACGGTGAAAGCCTTGCGCACATACAGCCGTCTGGAGTTATTAACGAGAAATAAATCCCGAGGATAAAAAGGATGGTCACAGGATCACAAAGGTTCTATTTAGTGGGCTTTTTCATTGTATGAGCCCGGTTGAATTAAAAAATAATTTTAATTTTCCGGAATGCTATAAGGAAAAACTTTTTAAGGCTAGGGTAATACAAGCTTCAATATTGGCATTTTATCCTGTAAATTACATCACTGATCCATTCTAGCTAAAGGCCATCTCATCTCAAGTAAGCTTTTAAAATGTCACTAATATTGCCACTTTTTGTTCCTAGATTTGCATGGATCTGAATATCACAACGTTAGAAATTAAGTGGAGGTCAAATTTCATTCTATTATTTCTGAAATCTCAGACATGTATCATTAAGAGTGAATATTATGTAAACTAAATTAATTTACAATAAATTGTTCAACAAAAAAAAAGTAGTTTGGTTCCCGGTCAAGTCCACCTTACGTAGCCGGAGTATTCCTGGTGGATATAATACTGTTTACCCAAGCAAAAAGCTTTTTGGCCAATGGTATTCTATGAATATTCTTTGGATGAAACCTTTGAAATAAAAAAGAAACAAAAGAGGAATCTTTCTTTCATCAGGTCATTTTCATTTTGTTATTATGGCAAGGTTGGCCAGTTCTTAATGATAATATCATTACATATCATATTTTTCATTATGATATATATTCGTAAATCAATGCATATTCAAAAACAATCTAGTTTTATCTGCAGTCTTAAAACTTCAAGTTTCTTCCTTATATTTATCCTTAGTAAAATATTTAAGCTACGATTAAGAGCTGTATTTAATGCTTTTGATTTATTAGCGGCTCATTTACAGCCGGTGGTTTAAACTTTTAGGGATTAAACGTATGCTCTTCCGAGTTTTGCGGCTACAAATCAGCCAAATACACACAACATATTGCCTGCTCAAACTTTTAATATCCTAAAATTTTGGAAGTAAAATGTAACTAGGCTGAGGTATCCAAAATATGTAAACAGAAAACTTCTGATTATTTAAAGCCTTGAATTGTATGGCAAGTATTAGAAAAAGTTATCAGGCTACAAGTTTTCATACCGATTTGATAGATAACATACCATAAAATAAAATGAGCACAAAGGTTTCAATTAGAACGCTTTAGATATTCCTATGGAAAGCTAGGCTGCAGGAACAAAATAAATCCTTTTTTTATTTATTTGTTTGGGTCAAAATACAATATGATGTAGCCTTTTGACATGTCTAATTTCTTTTCTTTTAAAAACTTTACACTAAAGCGAGCGGATAAAAAAGCAGATTTTAAGCAATCCATGAGTAAATAACCATACAGCCCCTAAAAATTGTTGGTACCGAATTCAATGTATGTCAACCAGGATATGTATTGCAAACGTTACCGTTGACCTGACAAAAATATTTACACTATTAAGTAGTTAAGCTGCCGGCGAAAAGGAAAGCTTGTGCAGCAATTGACAGCCCGGACCAGGGTTTACTAACTCAAAACTTTTGGTTACAAAAAGTGGTATTAGACTTCTAGTCCGTTTAAACTTGACTATTATCTCTCCCACAATGAATTTCCCAATGGAAGAAATACGGCTGTCTTACAAACACGGGTATAGATTTGCTACAAATAACGCCAACTGCCGGTAAGTTCGGAGTTTTGGGTGTTACTATAACTCTCAAGTCATACTTTAATTTAAATGTGATGTTCGTGGTTTCAGTTATAATTGATATATAAACTATATTCCCGGATCTTTTCAAGTTTGCGTAAATTCCCGACATTTATTTGCATCGCAAGCTTTTTTGTTTTCTTAAGCTTTAAACTGTCAAGCTTCTAAAAGGCAATATTTCGAACGGTCCAAAAAGAGGCGGTATCACATTGGCTGTTGGTATTGAGGATACTAAAGACCTTGTTGCCGGCATTGTTTAGGCTCATTGACAGGCTGTCCCTTCTTCAAAAAAATTGTATTCATTACTTATTCCTAGAGTTAAATTTACACTAATTAATTGTTCATGATTCTTCATCTAATATTTTTGAAACATTGTAAAATTATAAGCGCACATAATATGTTTTCTAGTAATCATTTATGAGAATTGGATGCAATGATCAAGGAGATTTAAGCTTTTTGCGGGGGTATAATTGAACACTGAATCACAAAAAGCTCAGATTAACAACAGGTTAGTTGCTATGATACTCTTATATTTATAGGGCGTAATACTGACCGGATAAAATATGATCAGCTATCTTTTTTCCGCCATCCATGCATATCTCCAAATAATAATTACCGGATTTATTAGCGCACATGGTAAACAAGTATACGCAGAATTCTACATGTTCATATTTTTATGGATTGTCACTGACTGTAAAAAAGCTTTCCTTTCAAAATCACCATTACAATGATACTGCAGTGCTACCAAAAGATTTGTTAGATTTCCATGCTGTTGGAATTAGGTTATTTGACGTCATGCTGATACTCTCAATAGAGACTGTTAAAATGCGTACCAATTAATTAAACCTTACCAAGAAACCTTTCAATCAAGACAATTACTACATATCACTTTCAGTAGATAAATCTGAAAGTTTTTTATTATAACCTGTTGATATTTACTAGCATTTATGCGGAAAGATTCCTTTATCAAAGTATAAGCTTTTAACATGCTTGCCTTTTGTAACTGGTTACCAAGAGTTGATCAATCAGCATATATATATAATATCAACAACCCTTTTTTAGTTGTTTTTATACGCGTCTGGCTTTCAAAACAACCCCATTCTCTAAAGGTGTCAATTTCAAAATTGCCATTTGGAAAAAACAAAAATCAAGCCATTTTCTTGTTCAATACTTAATCAAAATAGTTATTAAGCAAATGAAAGCTTTTAGAAATGATTATATGATTATATTGTACTTAATTAACTAAGGTCTCTTTTTTTGTAAATTTCTTAGTTACCCAATTCTACTGAAGCCCAAAGTCACAAAGATAGACAATCCCGTGCTTTAATATCACGGCTGAATAATCAGTAAGCTCTTTTATACAAGACAACTTTGCTTTTGCAGGATTTAAATAAAAACCAATTTGCATTTAGGCGGCGTAGCTGACACTTATTCTTACCCATAAAAAACTTTCAACTAGTTTCAACTGCCCACGTTTAGAGTAAAGAGCGCGCAATTGATTGTGGGCAAGGAATAATATCTTTAAGCTTTCGAAACCATTGTTTAACATAAGAAGAAACAAGATATACATAAAGCTTCTTCTATATATTATAATGATATCAAGTCTTATTGTAGCGTCTCTGAATTTTTTTTTAGTTTTCATTGCTCAAACATCTCTAAAAATATGGAATGTGATTATTTTGTCTCCATAATTGAGAGTTCCTTATGATACGTAAGTAGATTCCAGTCTTCCTGATTTTACGGATTGTGAATTTAAATACTAAAATCAGCTTTTTATTTAGGTGAGCTATTTCAGTCACCAATACAATTATGGTATTTAATTATTTTATCACAAACAGTTAAAAGTATTTTTCCTTTTTTTCCATGGTCAAAATTATTATTTGACTACGTTGAATTGTCTTTTTGTTTTTTTACCTGCTGAGTTTTGATACCTCAAAATTTAGGTTCAAATATTAATTCCATGTCTTCCGAGTAAAAGTTTTGTTAAGGCTTAATAACTGACTCAATTTCAGTTCTGCTTTGAAACAAAAGAATTAATTTTAGTTTGACTGATGGATTCAAATATTGTTATTTCAGCAACTCAAGGATATATTGAAATCAACCAGAAACAAAGACTCTAGTAAACAGTATGCTTTTGAGTACTGATTGACTTCATATAGACTACAACCTTGTTGCGTTTATATGAAATCAATTTAGCCCAAGCTCACTCAATTTTAACTTGCAGGCTTTTTAGCCTGTTTACAGTGAACCAACCAAATATCCTGGTTGGTTTTGGCTCATATTTAATACTCCATCAGCAAGATAGTCGTTCAAGACAAAGAAACGAGCGGACCTAATTCACTGGTTAGCCTTGAGAATAAGAGTGGTTGTCCCCTCAATGGTGCGTTTGAAATGGAAAGCATTCAACACAATCAAAGAAATCTTAAGACACATTGTCTTGTACTCCAAACCCAATTATTGAAAAAGAAATAACGGTTAATGTAATGATTTCTAGCACTTGTGTCAAAAAGAGCAACATTATACTGTTTTTAGGCTACCAAGTCAAAAAAAATATCACAAACGTTTGATCAACAGGGTAAAATTCAGGGTCTTTAGACAACAGTTGGTTTTAAAAAAAGAGTAGTATTTTCTTTTTTTTGAAGCTCAGTGGGTGAAGCTACTATGGCATGGAAAATAGCTTTAGAAACAATTTCATCAGTAGTAAAAGAGCGGGTTTTTACTATGAAATATGGATTACTATTTCTCAGTAACCACCACCGCGACTTTGTTGTTCAAACAGTTCCATACACCTTTGTAATACTTCACGAGATACTCTTCCAAACCACAGATTTTGCAATGAGCACTTTCAGAGTGGAGATATATGGAAAGTTTGCACCAAATGGCATCAGTGTCTTCGTAACTGGGCTCAGATATTCGTCAAATTTTCAAAGTTTTGAAGGCCTTGGGAGATGCTGACAACGTCAATCAAAAGATCTAATAAGCCACTAGTTGTTACCATAGTGGTTTCGAGATTGTCAATGATGGCCACTTCAATTACCTGGGCCAACTCAGTAGGATTTTAAAATTCACTCAACGGAGTAATCGCAATTGTAATACACTCAGGTAGATTAGATTTTAGCACAGTAACTTCATAAACACCGTCTATACCTACCTCCTTAAGTCGACAAAAAAAAAAGGCAACACGGTACTTTACCCATTTCTGGACCTTTACTGGGCGAGATTCTTGAAAAGAGACATGTAGAGCCTTGATAACTGGCAATAAAGCTTCAACATATTTATAATTTTTTGCATTATTTTTCCCCTGATTATAAACGACTGGGGTTTTGGGATGTTAGAAGAAATAGACTGTTGAAGTACACACGAAGTTGTAGATACTTTTTTTCAAAGCCTCAGTGATATTTGAGAAACAGCCTAAAATAAACAGAAGTCCAGGGGGGTTTAATTTCTTCAAAGTCACTTCATCCAACTGTAGAAAAGTTGTAGACATAGTAACAACAGACTTGGCGAGAGTCTTTGAAAAATCAACCTTTGTAGAGTCGTTTCCATCGAGCTTGATCAATACAACCTTTAACGTTAGCTGCATGGTGTCAACGGGTTAAACATCAATTTACAACCATCATTGAAAACTACTTGGAAGGGAAAAAGTATAACCTCAATATGTACATGCATTATTGCTCCGTGAAGGCTTTTGAGCAGCTGAATATCATGAATACCAGTCATCATAAAAAACCCAGTCGTATCATCCTTGAGGATAGTCAGCTACTACTATTAAATTAGCTACGTTTCAAAGGGTGCTAAATTCTTTTGCATATTTTTACCCAGGCTTTCAAAAAATCTGATATCAATGAAGCCATTCCGTCGGAGCTCAAGATTTCTTGATAAACACAGTTAACATTTTTTCTTTCGGTTCTTGATACTTAAATATTTGACTTTTAGACTTTGACACTTTGAAATTTATTATTCAAGTATCAACTATTAAAACCTATGTTGTAAGTTTCGTACTAGCCAGCGGTGGACATTTGAACTTTTTATCAGTGTCTTGAGGATGATGGGGTTGATCACTGCTCAATACTCTTTCATTCGTTCCTTTTTGACAAATCATCTGGCTATATATACCAAGGTATTTCATGGATACCCAATTCTTAGTATTAGTGCTTTCAAAAAATGTAAACCACTGTATTCTAAGATCAGATTTCTAAACTAGCTGTTAAAGGTTTTCAACCATGGTTTTTTTTTTTGAAGGGTCTAAATTCCAAGATAGTATTGTGTATAGTCTCCAAATACTTTCTACTATTGTATGCATTGAAGATAACCTACTATAAGCTATTACAGTTGACTTGTTAAATGAAAATGAGGTACAGCTTATATTTTGGTAGACTTCTGCAGCACTATAGACATTATATTAGGGTTTTATCAGGCCATGAGTTTTGGATCATAATATTATACGTAACCAACCAGCGTCAAATGCGCCATATTGGGAGAAAATTGAAATCACCAGTTTAACATAAATAAAAGCAGGTATTTTGTTTAATAGATTAAGAGATTTCAATAAATAAAAAACATTACAAAATATCCTAGGTCTCTTTAAGGCGTTCACGTTGTACACGTTACATAGAATTGATAGGTTATTGTGTTTTAAGAAATGATGTAGATTTTAAGAATGTGGTCTTATTCAAGCAATAAAAGGTTTATCTATCTTGTCTCACTCAATCAGGTTATTTTCAAAAGTCAAATCTCGTTAGATAACTGATTATGTGACTTTCAACCAGGGAAAGAAAGCAACATATTTCAATAATTGTCAATAGTTATATGGTCAGGGTTAGCATTATTCCTGATTGGAAAACGCCATGCACTCAATTTGTTAGACTAGAGGTAATTCCAAGAAGTACCTTATTAAAACGTGAAAGTCTCTGGCACAAGAGTATAAGTATCAAGCTACTAGATCTATATCAGCAAAATCTCCGCAAGGCAATGGGGCCACATCTACATGAATTCCTTAAATTTTTTATTGTCAAAGAAAAGCATGTAGCTGCAATACACCGTTTTCGAATTGGGTGGCTGGTTGTGAGAAAAACAAAAATGTTTAAATGGCATTGCCACTTAATACACAGATGTAGCCCTCCCAAATCTAAGATTTAAGGCCTAATTCTTAACTACCATGCTATATATATATATTAGGACTAGATAATACGAAACAGATTCCCTGTCCAGTTTTCAGCTGGGACCTCCGGCGCCAAATTGCAGACAACAATCGGATCTATTCCAAAAAAAGTCATAATAACCTGATTTTTATGATTTCAAAGCATAAGTCTCTTATAAAGTTATTCTCATGTCGGGATATCGGGACTTCTCTGTCAGTGTCCAACTTGTTTTTATTTCTTTTTTGTTGTTTTGTCGTTAGTGTTCTTGCCTTTGTTGTGTTTTCAAACAAAAGATTTACAAATGCTGATAGTTACGACCGTTTGCGGTGACTACGGTACTTACTACTGAGACTTATACTGTTGGGTGAATCTTGCTACTAGCCGTTGCCATCTAATGTTTGGTTTGTTATCAACTTGACGAGCTTTTTCTTTTTGTTGATTTGCAATAGAAAGTTTTGAGCTAATTCCCATTCTTTAAACTACATCATCGCGCTTAGCTTAGAAGACTGGCAGGTCGAATAAACGGTTTTGTTCTTTCTTTCATAGATTTAGTCCTTGTTTGTCCATTTTTCGAACCTGACTAGAAGTAGATTTGAGATACAGAATCAGTTAAAAACCCTCCATGACAAAGATTTAATATCTTTTTACTTCAGTCGAGATATAGCCAAGAAAATAGAATGGATTATTATATCTCAAAATTTCCAGAAGGTTAACATACTTATCATGGGTACTCAAATGGTTCTTCGGCTCTAAGCTTTGTCTCTCTCATACCTATTATAAACATTGATTTGTCTTGTAGGTCAGTTCTATGTTTTACTTGTGTCAACTTCAACAAGTCACAAATTGGTCATGTATAGACCTGTTGTTAGAAAACAACAGTACTAAAAGCTATCCATGAATAAAGCACTTTATTTTATGTACACAATTCTTTTTGTCAAGTTGAGTCTACAGCATTTCTTCTGTATAGCTGTATATGTATGCATTATATAAAAATTAGTTACAACTTGAAGGTTTTTTTTTATTATTTGTGAAAATGTCCTTAATTTTATCTGTTTATTCAAAAAGAAATTGATAAATGGTTTAACATGGTTGATTCAAACCCTAGAAATTGCTTGATCAATCAGTTTGTAGTAGAAAATAAAATGAGAGTTCTCTTATAAAAAGTCACAGACAAATTATTGTATCAAAAATTTAGACCTATCGATAGTGTGCAAATTTGACATCTTCATCTTCATGTTGCATAATTTTACTCAAGTTCAAAATATTATAGATAGACTTTTATACTGTATAAGTTTTTCATGATGTTCATGTAACCATGTTTATATCAGGGTACTGAATGTCAACTGGTAAATTGTAAATGCGGTAATCCTACAACTTGATATATCTACATGAAGCTTAATTAGTATTTATTGAAAACTTCAATCATTGATATAATAGATCGCCATAGCCTTAAATAGATCAAAAGTTTCTAAACTGGAAAAACAGTAGTGGATTCAATAGCTCAAAGCTTTGTTAGGTTTCGTGCCTTTACATATGTGGCTGGCCTGTTATATCAAATTTTATGGTCCAGCTTTTTAAAGTTTAAACATTTTGGACCCGATAAAGTACATACCCTTTTCTATCTCGCAAATATCTAAAGCTCGTGGCACCAATCTGGAATCCTGATAGTCGGAGTTCTGATTCCATAAAAGCCAGCCACAAATTTGTATCTTTATCAGTAATTACATAAATATCGTGCATCTTGTTAAGCAGTTGTACAAGCGTGGGGATTCTAAGTGTGAATAACTGTCTATTATGTTTGCTTTTAAGCTACGAGAGAAATTTACTGTAAAAATGCCCCCATAAAGTATGTGGAATTTTAGCTACATAGATAATCAGTTCATTGTAGAATCCAGCTTGTCAGTTAATATTTAAATGTAAAAAAGGTTTGCAGAAAAAAATTGGAAAAGTATTAAATGATAGTCCATTTCATTACGATGACCTTAGCATGATTAGTATGTAGAGATAAATAAAACTTCAGGCGTGGAATGGGTTGAATTGCAAAAATAAGAGAAGCAAAAAATCGTTCAGATACTAATAATCTTTAAATATAGTGATTATATAAGAAACCAACTTTGAATGCTGAAAAATAAGTAAAATGAGTTTAGATCTCATTTTTGAATCAGATAGGTTGGTCTTTTATAGGACATCGGCAGTTATAAATATCACATTGAATGTAGCTTAAGAATCAACTTTTTTAGAATCTTGACCTCCGGAGCATTAATTTGATATAAACTAAAAGAAATAAACAATGCTTTATTAATTGAACTTATACACATAATTTAATTCAGTTTTGATACTGAGCTGGTATAGGCAATTCATATTTTCAAAGCTATGGTAAAACACACATAAATGGTCCTGGTATGACTTAAACACGAAGGTGTGATTTCTATTGACCGCTCATTTTTAAATCAAAAATCATCTCATACATCCTAATGTTATTCCAGAAATCTAGACTATTCATAACCACTTGAGAATAGTTTATAGTGAATGTAATATAATGTCATGTCTGAATTTCATGAAACTTGGCCAAAAGAGTTAATCCTGGGTCTTCAAACTCACTTTTACAACTAACAATTTAAGCTACCTTGTTGATAGGAGGTTTAAAATAATATCAGCATAGCAAATTTCAGTACAAATGTACATTTTGTAAATTAAGCAGAAGAAATATTGAAAGAGAGTAATTTGAAGGATTTTAAAAATCTGAAAGTTTTTTTAATGTAGAATCAGAGGTTACGGCACTATATGCACACACAAAAAATATTTAAAATAAAATGAGAGCAAATTTTACTACAGCAAAATTATTGTATGTTGTTATTAGCTAATACCCCAATTCGTGAATCATAAGGTATCAATTTCTATCGTTAATAGCGGCTCTCAAATAGATATATGTAAGCTTTAGGGGGTCAGTACCTATTGAAAAATAAGTTTGCGCTTCAAGGTTCAATGCAAATTAATTTGTTAAATGTAATTATTTGAAAAAAATTTAAAATTTAGGACGTCTTGTCATAGCTTCGTTCAGGCATTACGAGGTCATCACCAATATATGCTCATCATTGAAAGTTTACTTTCTTTGGTATAACGATGACTCTAACTATGCGCCGAGTCTTCAAATTATTATATTAGTGTGCATACAGACTATCAAAAGCTTACATAAACTTTTTGAATTGCAAATTGATGATTATTGCTATTGACATAATATGTAGTCTTGTGGCCATTTATGAGCCTATGGACGACGATTAGCCATTCCATGTAGCAGGAGTATTGAGGATTCCTTTTTAAACATTGATACAACTGAATTCAGTATCTTGTTATTTCAAATAGATTGGACTTTAAGAAGTGGACAACATTGGGAAGAGTGTAATTGTTGAAGTTCCGGTCCAGGAAGTCGCAGTTTGTAGTATGCAGATGTCAAATAAAAACGACAAAAATAAATTGCTTAGCCTACATATAGCTAATAATGGTGAGAAGAGGAAATTATGTAACAGAAAGCAGGCACAATAATATCTGCAGACATTGTTTATCATTGACACCCGCAGTTAGCATTCAAATAGTGAACACAACAGTAGAATTTGTGCATTAAACTTAATAATTTGTCTGTGAAAAATACATTGCTATTCATGAATATTTTCCATATTCATAGTTATAAGAAGACCGCCGTAACTACGTGCACTGCAAAGCCGTAAAGCAAACAGAAAATGCACCAAATATTACATAGCGTATGTATGTACTGTCAGTTTAGGTGTTTTTAGGTAATTCTCTATTTAGGAGAGATCAGACTTACTTGGACTTTGGGCTAGTTTATAGCGCACGTACCAATGGCACAGAAAAGCCCAATTTTTATAAGGAGCCGCAATAATCCCTGGTAAATGTATTTGTGATTTGCTTCAAGCAACCCAGAAAAGTCTGTAACATGCGGTACAGTTTTCGTTGATCACTGTTATTATAACATCAAAATCTGGCCTGCGGTGCTGTATACTGTGGAGACTTTTTTTGAAGAATTATCTCTAATATAAAAAATTGTTTGGACCAAAGCAATGATTTTGGGGGTCACAGCTTGGTAGAGGGTGTGCATTGTTACCTGTACTTGAATACTTTATCACATAGCCCCAGGATGTTACATGGCAGTGGTATATATTAGATTCATATCCTGATTTGATAGTGCTCAAGTTCAAACATCCTTGAATATAACCTTGCTTAGTAGTATTTAGACAAATTTCCTCTTTTAGATTATTTTTAAATTGCGGGCTGATACGTCACAATCTGCGTATACTTCATCATTGAAATAACTATGGTATTTCATCACTTGAAACACTGCGTAAATTCGGCTAAAACAAACTGGCCTCACGAGAGCGTTATCACAAACTGGCATGGAGCATCACTACATGATTCAACACTTTTGGCACAGTCGTACTTTGAATGTATATTTGTAGCTCGGGTTAGCTTATAATCTCATAACAAAAATTCTCGCTTGTACTATAGAGTAATCATTAGGGCCTCATTGCCAACTTGAGAGTTATCAATCAGAGTCTTCAAACTTTCAGTATAGACCACAGGCAAACCAACAGGGAATTAGGCTTGTGAATGGAAGCAAGCTGCAAATTTTACAGATTTGGTTTGTAGTTTACACACGTACATGAACCTAGTTTCCCAAGCTTGGTATAGTAGAGCTTTGAAGTTGTATTAGGCAATGATAAATACGAATTATCCTAACAAGTCGCTGATCGGTGGTCATCAACATCTATTACTTATTTTATTACCCGAACTGAGATATATGTAATCGCTAGGTCCAAGCTACGGTCACCTATGGAGCCAACCATGTAGCTCATGGGCTTGATATATAGGTACGACAGGTCTCTTACACAAAAATACGCTATATGTGCATAAGAGAATTAATTAACAGTCCTAGGTCTATTGGCAGACGAAACTTGAAGCTAACAACCTAAAGTGATTGTTTTTTCTTCTGGGGAAAGATTTCAACATATATAGTTAACAGTTAATGGTAGCTGAGTTTCCCTCCCAAACAACCAGGAGGTTTGAATGATCTACAATATTTCGAAACTAGACTGGCTTATCCTGAATCCCTAATTCAACTCTTTTTTTTTTTTTGCACAAAACGTGCTGTTGTTTTTAGCTATCCTAACAATTAGCCATACTGAAAACTAAAGCTACATTATTATGGTAGGCATCAAGTATTTCTATTATATGTTTATTAAAAATTATTTTCAAGCTTAGTTTGAAAGTGATAACTAGTCCGCAAATAATTCGCGGAAGCTCGCATGCCGAAAAGCTTCAGAATATCAGTAATGAAATAGCAACGATAGTACCGTTGCCTAGGCTACGCAACATGGTTGCAAATTATCACATTCCTGCTTCTGTGAGACAGGCCTAGGTTTTTTACGAGGTTGTATTCCCTAGATGGTCTTGCAGCAGTGCATAGGGTGGAAAAAAATTAAAACGGTTTCAGCTGCTAGGATTCAACCTTTCCCCCTGATTTGTCCAGGTTATACATTATTTGTAGACTACATATTGTCACCATGACTACCCAACGACGCCAACCGCTATAAGCACTACAAGCAAACCACCACTAAGCAAATCTATCCTTTTTTGCATTAAAGGTATCTACTTTGGCATCCATACGTCCCGCGCAAAGCGGAGTGATCGTATCCCAGACAGCATCTATCAGGGATTCCAACCACTATATTTAGGGCTCTTACATGAAGGATAGTCGCGGCAGGCATTTTCCTGTGAGTAAATAAATAATGCATTTGAAGATCTATATCGTACGGTCTATAGGCACTACGATGATCCTTTGCAGGCCTATCTGATTTTTCGAAAGTGATGAAACTCTTGAGGTTTCTATCAGAAGCTTAGCCATAAGTCCAAGCTCTGAATAAGCAGCAGTTCCTTTTTGGCCTCAGCCTGTACAGACATTCTGGTATATAGCTGCACCAACATTTTTAAATGTGAGGAGCGGGAAGAAGGGAAGATCCTAGTTTAGAAAAAGCCCTGACCATGGGCATTAAAAACAATATGTATTGTGATCTAGTTATACTGATGTAAGGACAATAAACTGATTATCTATCTACCTAGTTATACTGATTCATCAAACCTATAACCCAACCCAGTATGCCTATAGCGGTCATATTGAAAGGAAAAAAAAGATTAAGTAAAAAAAATTATAAATTTAGAAGCATCAACGATTGCAACATTCAACTAAGAACCATTTTGAGATATGTTGCCGAAAGAATAACCTATAGAGGATATGGAGCACCTACAAAAACAGATTTCGTTTTTTTATAACTCGAATGCTCGAGTGTAGCCAAGCCAATTGACATGCAGGCCCTGAGCCCCCTAAATCAACGTCTAACTAATTTGGCAGCCAGCAGGCTATACATATCTGCAATACATGCTATATTCTTTTCTCTTTTTCTCTTAGAAAACCTTGTAGTAGTCAACCCCCTATTCATCCACATGTGTGCACTTTACACCAACGTAACGGTTTCACGTTCATTAACACAGATGAAAAGCAAAAATAAACAGTTTGTCTGCTAGAAACACAGCCAGAATCTAGCTGCTGTAAATGTGTAACCTAATTTCAGATCTATTTGTATTGCTTATCGACTACGTTGTCATTCATCAAACTTTAGCTTAATTTAAAATCTCTAGGAGCACTCCACCTAGAAGCTAATAAAAGAAAACCGAAAAGACGGGTGAGCCAGAGAGAAAAAAAATGAGAGCAAATTTACAGCATTCCAAATCTATGTTGAAAGCTCAAAAAAATTGTTTTAAAGCCGTTTTTAACGGCTTGTTAGCTAGCAAACATGCACAGTTATGTTACTAACTACATTCTGGAGAAGCTATTTATTACTCTACCAAACTAGGAGCCCAACACCAAGAAAGACCGAAGCTTGACCAGTGGCCGCTGCTGCTTTCATGAATAATTACACAAGTTTAAAGGCCAGCACAAGCCAACGGAAACGAAAATTTGGAACCCACGATCATCATAGCATCTCTTCTACCGGTTATTGCTCCAAGTACATATGTGTACTTCAACGTTTTTGGTTAAAGATCAAAACATGCTTTTACGCCAATCAAGGTTACTAAAGGCTAAAGCTCTAGAAAATTTATAGGCAACCATACTTTGGTCTATGGGCATTTGATGTGCTACTGTGAGTATCGGCAAATGGCCATACTTTCATACGCATGCAGAGGGTTTTGTCAGAAAATTGCCAAGCTTGGAAATCGGAGAAAAAAAAAAAAGGGGGATATTCATATCTATACCTGAATTGATAAACAGTATACTGTATTATCAATGTATTGTGTGTACACATCGACTACGACATGAATCTGAATCTGAATCTTATAACTGGATCAGTAGTTGACGTACGTTATATTGCTATATAATTTATATAACAATCCTATCGAAACAACTTCCACAAGAAGGAATATAACAGAATAATTGGCAACTCAGCTTCCAGAGTGTTGAGAAAAGTCCATTTAGGAAGAAGTAATGTTTATCAGAGGTTTGCCACTCTCAAAGTTTATCGTTTACTCATGAATACAGACATCTGTAGTGATTTTCACCATAACAGAAACAAAAAAGAGATATGACCCAAAGGGTCTAGGCTTGTCGGCTGCGAGCGTTTGGCTGCACATGTAAATGTCTTGCGTGAGTAGTATCCATGCTTGATGAAAATTGACCAAGATGTGAGTATTGCTACGCTATGAAGCTAGAGTAGCCTACACTACAATGCATGTTTATGAAATCCCTGAGATCAGCGTGCAAAAAAAAATTTTACTGTGAAATAACACTCATAAAATTTACAAGATTGAAAAGTTTTTTTCCCCAAATTATTGCCACATTGAAAATAGCAACAGTCTAAGCCATGTAAGTCTGAAACCGGTGTAGATCTCCACTAAGTTGCAACAATTGTTTGTCTGACATGAAATCTGGGCTAAGTCCTAAGAAAACTGTGCTGTCATGAAAGGAGCAAGTTTAAAAATAAACATTCTATGAAGTTGAGAGAAACGACAGTCTCGTAACTTCACAACCTCACCAGACTCCAAGATTTAATGGCACTATTTAGTATCATGAGCCTATCCATTATCCTTAAAGCAAAAGTAAGGGTTCAAGACTATTGAAACCAATCGGCCATTATCTCGATCATTTTCGAGGTTTTTTACATCGTTTAAAATTAAAAGCGAGATCAAATTAAATGAATCCTAATAGCATACCCGTACATGGCTATGGGACCAAACACCAACAACAATAGCGCAACATAATAAATAAAAAGGAGTCCATTCAATCCTGAGATTATAAATTAAATAGGTTGTCACCAATAACTATGGAAGTTGGTCGAAAGTGGAGCTAAACACAAAAAGCACGGGACAAGCAAGTGAACAAGCAAGCATGGAAATCTATCGTCCAGGATACCTACCGAATGTGACTGATGCAATAGTAATGTCAAGTAGAAAAAATTTGCCACTGTGAAGCCTATTGTGTGAGCATGGAGGTCCACATTTTGATTGGAACCTTCTGTAAAGAATATTCGGACGTGTTTGGCAGTATGCACGGCGGGCTTATTGTCATTATAAGTTGGTTTATTAAGGGCCAATAGTTTTCCAATTAGTATGTTTGAGAGCTTGCAGCTTGTACAGTGGCGTTTGGACACGTATACTTAGCTTGTCTGCATAATCTTCAGACTGAAAATGATGATAATAGTAAACACCGGCCTTTGGCTTTTCGGGCTTCAAGATTCAAGATATTCTTCAGATTTAAAAAATACATTACTCCTAGACCGAACTAATATCAAAGTATATTCTGGACCCTGAAGGCTGGTTGTGACACCGACGCCAGCGTGCCTGCAACCGAGTCTAAACCAAAATCGTGACATTGTAGCAGCAGGGCCTATGGCGCATGTACACACAATAAACGTTACTAGGTAGTACATGAGAAGTGGACACCCTGTGTATAGCTATGTGATTAAGAGACGCAGATATTACCAGTCTAGGCGTTTAATTCAGTCTAGTCTAGAGCTGGTTCAATGCCGACAGAAAGTGGGTCTTCATGAGCTTTACTGTTTATGCACTTACGAAGATCAAAGTCAAATCCAGCGAATATGAAGGAACCTTCAGCAAAAGAAGAAAAAGGCATTGTCCTTTCTAGTATGAACCATTGAAACCAGGTTTTCATTGCAACTAAAAAAAAAAAAAAATTGGTGACAGCAAACTTGTGTTAAGAAAGCAAGATTTTGGGCAGTAAAAGTGGATTCTGTATGTGAGATCACTATAAAGGCGTTTATTTTTTTATTTTTTGTTGTTGAGAGTAGTCATGACAATAACCTGGAAGCGGATGTTCATTATAGACTGCTATGTGATTTTTTCATGTTGCTTCTTTTTTTTTTAGTGACTCGGTAGTACTAATAACGAAGAACTGCTTTTTGAGTCTCAGAGTATCATCACTGATTAAGTCAGGTAGTATCGGTTACGTGAACGTTTGTGATGCCATACATGAAAAGCTGTCTGAAGCCTATAAAAGCGAAAAATGCTATACTCCTGTATAAAAATTTAGACCGATAACCTCGGTTTACAATTTGACTGCACTAAGACCAGTTAAAATTTAGAGCCTCAAGACTGTCAACCTGAGTGGCTGTAGGCCAATTTGGAAACTTTAATTGAGGTTCATTTATTGCAGTCTCATAGACACTCATATGAATTTTTTCGACTATGGTGTCGTTTTTGCAGTCTAGAATTTGGCATACGTTTTTATTTATTCTATTTATTTACTCTTTTTTTGGCCAGCAAAGCGCAAATCTCTTTTTAGTTAATACCTGAATATGTGAGGGCCAGGTATCATAATAACTATTATCTACACACCCCAAAGTTACAGGCTCAAGTGTTCCCTATATACGTGGGCGATGATGAAGCATTTCTGAAACAAGTAACAACAAGTTAACTTTGCATAATGACTAGTTCTTACAGATGATCTAGTAAGTTCCAGGTATTAGTGATCATTCCCCTGTTGCGATATATACTACAGACAGCTACGATTAATAGGTATATGATTCACGAGCGACTAGTAAAGCCTTTGAAAATCTATAACCTGATTTTTATGTAAAACAGATTTTAGACTCTCGATCACTTCTTTGTCTGTGAGTAAACTTGGTTTGGGACAAAAAGAATTTCTGTATTTGTACACATTTTAGTACTTTTTGTTCAACGGTTTTTCTTTGTAAATCATTTTTTTGCTCAGGGAAAAAAAATTTCCTTGCTATTTGAATCTTGTCTGAAATGGCAAGTCAGATGATAATGGAAGAGATTGAATGAAGATTATTTTTTAAAAAAAAATTTGAGAATAATAGCGATGATATTTTGGATTCGCCATGTGTTGACTGTAGGAAGACAGGGGGCTGGAGGTACAAGCATTGTGAACAAAACGGTACTACTTAATCAGCTCCTTAAATGTGTAATCGTAATCGCTTGTTATAAGCATGCAGCTGCCATTTTCTGATAGTGTCTAATCGAATTTTTCATGCTGCATCTTACGTCTTCTTTGAATGGCGAATTTATTCACGAAGAATTCAGCACCATCGAACGCTAAACCTTCTTATGTCTTGACAAAGCTATATACTCAATCTCATTAAGAGAACTATTTTTTCCAAAACTAAAATACCTTTGTAATTTTTGTCTTTTGTTGTTTGAGAAATGACTTTAAATGTGAAACAATAAACTGATTTTGTATAGACCTATCAGATAATAGACAGCTTATCTGCTTGATTTTTCCGCGTTGACTGGGATGTAGGCAAAAACAACCCAAGACTCGATCTACGACCGTCATTTAGGGAATGAAACCTAAGGTCTTGGTAGTGAGCATGCCGTGCAATGTCAGAATGTCAAGCATGGGCCGTAAACTTCACTAGGCAATGAGCCGTGACCGAAATTACTTTGTTGATGATGGGATTGTCGCTGGACTCTCCATTCCCCAGTTCATGTCTTTGTGTTGATGATACTTTATATTTTGAGCTTTATGCCTGCTATGGTCAAATTAACTTCTAACAGTTGGTCGAAAGCGACCTGTAAAGAAGGGGCTTTTTTTTTTGTTTATGAGATGCATATGTTTAACATTGTATTCTTTTTTTATTGATGAGCCAAAAGAGCTTTAGTAGTATTATCTGACTATTTGATCTTATGTTTTTCAAAACGATCGAGTTTTTATGACACTTTAGAGTAATGAGGTTGGAATGAACGAGCTGTTGTTGCGGAAGTTGTGCACTGCCTGTCTGTAAATTTCTAGCTATATTAACTTTTGCCTTATACAATCATTGGCACTGCCCAGATGCTCATCAGTTATAGCTTTAAAGCAGTCAAATCCTACAAATGCGGTATGCCAGACTTGGGTCAGATTCTGAGCCTCGGTTGATCGGGATACCTAACTCCATCACTATGAGAAGCGTATACGGTCATTAAGCCATCTGGAAATCGGCCTAAAACCAGAAGAGGTTCAAGCTCGATAAGTGGGTAAGTAACCTATCCTGAAAGTCTAACTGTCGATCTGATTTCATTGACAGCTCCACATTGTAAGACATTTTCTCGAGGAGCGTTTTACTAGCTGAGCAAACTCTGACCATAGCACAGCAAAGAAACAAAACAAAACAAAACAAAAAAAAAAAAAAAAAAGGAAAAGGAAGGCTGTGAAGGTGACGGAGAAAGAAAGAACATAGAGCAAGCTTTGTGTTATTACACACTACATGCTTTCAATTGTTAAATAAATATGAATCTTGCTGGCAACACATATACCTTACAGATCATACAAATTTGCGTGTATCGGCAACCTATTAATCACAGATTCACAGGAGTCAACAGCCGTCCCGAAAGGTGAATCTCTGTTTCATTTTTTTTCACACATTCACAGAAAAGAAAAATAGCTGCATTGGATACCAGCGGCGTCACAAAGGGAAACAACTTTTTTTTTCTCCTGCTTTGAAACAACGGCGACTCTTTTCCCATTATGTCTTGTGCCGTTTTTTCCCCCTAAAAATCTACGTTTAGAGATACATATATTCGATGTCGCAAACAAAAAAGAGGCAAAGAAGTAGGAGGCCGTCGTAGTCCTAAGTCGGGTTTCCTCCAGCGCTGCGCGGTTTTATTTGCTTCTTGTGTTGCCGTCATTATTAATTCATGAGCCGAAATTTCCAAAGCAAATATTCGACTCCAGGGGTCAAGTCGAGGGAAAGGAGAAAAAGAAGAAGACTCACAGCAAGCTTCCGAGATCTAATTCTGATCTTTCCTTCATTTTGTATTCATAGGTGTAGGTTACTTCGAGTAGTGCATGTTCTGATACTTTTTTTTTTCCTGTTGCGTGTGCTACCTATCATCCATTAAACTCAGCTCCTTAAAAAGGCTTTAGTGCACCAGGATTTCCTGGTTAATGAATCCTCGCTGATAATAGTTTCGCTCGATGTTCCAGGAGTCGAAGCGAGATAGTTTAAAGAGCTTAAAAAAGTGTCGGTTTTGGTAGCGAAGCTCAAAAAATCGGCTACTGATACATGTATCGTAGAAACTTCGCATGCGTTATTCAATTACTTTTTTTGGGTATTATCTTACACATTCCTAAATAATGAATCGTTTTGTTATAACCAAGGGGGTGAAGGCCGAAAAAAATGATTAGCATCTAAAACTTAAAGAGCTGAGAAAGATCCAAAAGTTGTTGCAAATAAAGTCTGGATTCGCAGATTTGCGCACTAGCTGGCACTACTAGGGAAAAGATCACAGACTTACCCGAGTTGTATCTAGGGGTGTGCACCCTCGGTGTCGTTTAACAAAACAAAAGCTCACAGGGACCGAACAAAATCAAAAAAAGGGAAGGGGGTGAAATATGGCCGCACCCCCTAGATCCAGCTTTGTCTTTTAAAGTGCAAGGCGCTGTAGAGTAAACTGTTTGTATATCCCCAAGAGGAACAAGCTCTAAATTAACTACCATATTAACCAAACTACACAAGAATTAACATTTGTCAATGTATCTCTACTCAAGATTGTTTAACTTGCCATAGCCCACAATGATCAAAAGCCCAGGAATCAAGATCCAAAAACAGGGAAGACAAGATGCCGTTTTCTTTGGTTTCGTACATACAAATTTTTAATAGGGTTTAGAGAAGTTGAGTATATTAGACGCTATTGCTGATTAGGACATTCTGGTGGTAAACAAGATTAGAGATTGCTGAATCTGTGATCGGCCATAGAGATTATATAGGCGAAAAACCTTGACACTAATACTGGTAAGTCTTAGTTTATTAGTGTCGCTTGACTCATTAAGTACTCAGAACTAAAACCTGGTAAGTGTTAGGACGACGTGGACGGTGAATTATAAATGATCATAAATTATCAATACATAAAACATCAGCATTAAGTCCTCTCGCTTTTTAGAAGCGACTTGAGTGGTATTTGTTGATCACTTTGTCGTCAGGCAACTCTGAACTGCTTACACCTCCTTCATCGACAAAAAACGTGACCCCCCGCAAAAGTAGCTCAAAGTGGCTTTAAGGTGGTTTGCTCATCCATTTGACTCACGAATCCAGCTCCTAATGTTAAAAAATTATAGGGTAACATGTAGCACGCAGACCCATGTCAACTCAATTGTTTCTCAAACGGCAGTGCTGTAGTACTGAGTAGATACTAGCCAGACTGTAGCTTGGTAGTAATAAGTGCGGTATATGTAGTTCACTGTCAGTTCGCTGTAAACTTGAAATAGTAGTTTAGATAAAACCAGCACATATCAAGCCTAGTGTGTATAGGAGAGCTGGGGTTCAATAATAGTAAAGTTGGAAAAGTGCGAACACTACTTTGATAGGTCGCAACCAACACTTTTCCGGTTCAAAATATCCGAAGGGTAGTGGCAGATCTAACTTTAATCGCAGTTGTTGTCTCATATCGTCTCACATCTATAAACCTACCTAAAGACACAGGCTGTTCATCTAAATAGCATGTGCACTTTGTGAGATAATAAGCATGTGCCAACAAGACTTTCGACTAGTTTGAGTCCTGTTATTTTTGGCTGGTATTCTTTTTGAAACACGCCGTGGACTAAAATACCGAGTTCGTGAAATGGCCAGAGAAATCTGTTAGCTTGAGATTCCAAAAATTTCCTTATATCTACTATCCCGCCACGTAGTTGACGATGGTAATTACTGCCTATCAGTACCATTTATCAGTTTTTGCTGCTGGTCGCTTCTCAAATTTTTTTTATGAAGGATGCTGGTGAAAAAAGTACAAGCACAGCTACGGCATGAAAAAAAAAAATCTGAGTGTCGTCGGGAGCTTTAAATCTCAACCGTTTTCAGCTTACTAGGCCTTTTTTGTTTATTTACTTTTCTCTACTTTGGGCTAACTACTTTTAGCTTTCTACGTCCAAATGTATGCATAATGCGTATGTAAAAAAAAAAAGCTGTAATGTGACCTCAAATTGTGAGAGAGAAAGAGAGTACGGACAGTTACACTACTACTGGTTGTCGCCAGAATAGCACGTCGTAGACGCGTTCAAAATAATAATCAACGCGTTTATTTCTTTTTTTATTTTTTGTGAAAAGTCTTCAGAGCACCAAAAAAAAAAAGAAAAACATAACCTGTACCAATCGGCCCACAATAATTGCTTTTTCCCCCACTTTGCGGCAGTTCGGTTACATCATCATTTAGGCTTTCCTTTAACCCTGACCAACCTATGCTTGTATCTAAGGCTTCATCCCCCGTCTCTGTTGAAAGAGCAAGTTCAAGGCTATAGGAAGAAGGCGGGAAAGACCCCAGAGAGATTTTCAAAGCAAGGGAGTGACTCTTGTTAAACTCCCATCGTCCAAACTCCATGACACTTCATTTCTCCCTGGTCGTTTTCTGCGACCCACGGCTTGCCCTGTCATTGGCCACTGATACTTTAAGCAGTTCACTAGCAAGGTAATAATAAGTCCAATGCAAGAAGGTGAGAGAAGTGCTTGTGGTGTTTATGTAAGTTCATATAAATGATTCGTCTTAAGCCTGGTTTTAAATTTGCCTTCAAGGCTTGTCAGTGTGCGCTTCGTGTTTGGGGATTTTTTCCCATAGAGCCTCAGAATCTCACTTTTACTGTCAGTGGTTAGCAGCTGAATGTGGGAATTTTGATACTGTTTTAAGACTAGTAGATTACAGATTTGACGTCTAGTTAATATTATCAAAAAGCCTTGCCAGCCCTTCTGAGACTTGGGTCTTAAATCTATTTTGTATGGGGCTTGACATTGCCAGATTAGTCCTGACCTCAAACTGTCACACATTTTTGTCTTGGTTTAATCGGTCTTTTGCGAGACCAAAACTCATGACCCAGATCTCTTCTGGCACTGCCTGGCTTTGATTAGTAGCTTAAGAAAAAGACTAGTCCCAAACCGTGACTGCTGAGTTATATCGATCGATGTGTTTTTTTTTTTTTTTTATTCAAACCTCATTTACTTGACTATGGTTTAGTAACCACATTTTTCAAAGTCCAGACTTAAATATTTCCCTCTCTCCTTTTTCATTCCTTTACTTCAACATTTCTTTTTTCCAATTTAACAAGTTTCATTTCTTTTTTCTAACTTTCTTTTTTTATTTTATTTTATTTTTATTTTATTTTTTATTCTCGGTTTTTACTTTAATAGTTAGAAAAAAATTTCAACTCCCTTTTCCTTTCAGCTTTAAATAGTTTTTAAAATCTTCTTCTTGGTCTAATTTTTTTTTCCTTCTCTCTTAATATTTATATCTTCAATCTTTTTACAAACCTTCATTAGACATATTTTAGACAATATACCAACTTCAATATTTATTAGCATTGTTAGCAACAGTTTTTGAGTCCTCAACCAGCTCCGCTAACCCACTTTCCCCAATCATCTGCACGCCATTACCATCATATATCTCCACTTTATGCCCTTAATATTATAACATGTCAAAATCTCAACAACCCTCGAATGCTATTGAAACCGCAATGATCGGTAAGTCAGCAACTGCCCGGTACAGAGGACCCAAGTACAATCCTCAAATGGAAATATACGAAAAACAAGCCTTTCTTCATGTCGAAGCTGAGTATAGAGAGGACCACATTCAGTCAATGAAAGAACTTGAGCCGAAAACCATGCCGGTAGCCTCAATGATCGACATTCAACCTGAGCTGAAATGGTACATGAGACCATATCTGCTAGATTTTCTTGTCGATACTCATCTTGCACTTAAGCTTTCATCACAGACTCTTTTCCTTGCTGTCAACATTGTCGACAGATACTGCTCAAAACGGGTTGTGGCCAAGAAGCACTATCAACTTGTTGGCTGCACTGCGCTTTGGATTGCTTCAAAGTATCAGGATAAGAAGTCACATATTCCCTCCATCTCGGAGCTTATTAATATGTGTTGCGGTGTTTACGAAGAGCCCATGTTTCTACAAATGGAGGGGCATATCCTGAACACCCTTGAGTGGTCTATTGGGCACACCACTTTAGATTCCTACATTTACCTCTACCTGGGCTCGACCTGCAATCCAGCTCTCATATACACCGCACGCTTCCTTGCCGAAGTGTCAATTTATGACAAGAGCTTTTTCCAGTTCAAGCCTTCGCTCTTAGCGAACTGCTGTGTTACGCTGGCGTCGCACATTCTTGACTATTGTCCCCTCCCAGCATCTTTCAAGGACCCCGTTGAACTTGACTGCATCCAACTCCTGTACTACTACATGCAAACGCCATCCCAAAGTTTGCAAAAGAAGTACATGAAGTCTTCCTACTCTCAAGTTCCCAAAATTATTGCATCTTTCATCGCCCGCCAACAGGCTTCTCAAATTGCCCTTCCACCATCGCCAGCGCCATCGTGTGACTCTGTGGACTATAGATCTTCCAAAACTGGAAGCGTCTGCAGCATTTCATCTTCTGCTTCAACGAACCAGCTCAGTAACTACCTTTATGGAGTGCAAGCTAAGTCAGATAAAAATACTAATTACATCACGCCCCCATGCACTCCATCGCCTTATAATTTAAACGCCAACAATAATCAAACTAGCCATCACCATCACATTTCTAACAGCTCAAGTAGTAGTGGAATTTCTAGCATGCGACCCTCCAGCATCCGTCGTAGTAGTAGTATCAATAGCGCGTCGTCAGTGGCAATTGCTGCCGCTGCCGCCGCTGCTGCCAGTGCTGCTGCTCCCTACGTCGGGATGGACTTGTCCTAAAGCTATACTTTACTCTTACTATCCTTGAGCACCTATGTCATTGTTAGAAATGTCAACATATACTGGTATATGATGGTGTTTTTTACGAACTTTTTATTTTTTATTTCATATACAGTCGTTTTCTGTTTACATTTTTTCATTCTTAATTTTCTCATGTACCATATTTATTTCTATAATATCTTAATATCTTAATTCTATTACTATCATTCATGAACTCATAACAATTAGAAATCGGCGTGTGGTAATTTGATGCTGAAATTTTAAAAATAAGGCCTTTTTTTTTTGTTAAAAAAAATTTTAGTTAGATCAAGGCTACTATAATAATAATAATACTATGGGCTAGTCGCAGGACTAGGGATGTTGTCGTAAGCACTCTGCTGATGTGTATCATCATAGTATACCTTCTCATACTCGTAGGCTGTAGCGCTGGAGTGTGGACGCGGCATCGGGGATCCCTCGTCCTCATCAAAACTCGCATCAACTGCGGCAGATGCGTCAAAAATTGTACTGCCACCGCCACCACTGCCAAAATCATCATCGCCGCTGCCGTAGTAGGAAGAAGACACGTAGGATGCAGGTCGCAACGACGGCAGCGACCGCACATGATACAGTTGATGGCGTGAAGATGACTCTCCTACTGACTGTGAGCTTTTCTGTCCACGTCTATGACTTCTTTTAAAAACATGGTGTTGATGGTTGCCAGTACTACTGCTCGCATAGATGGGTGTAACATCAATAGCAGCACCTCTTGTTACCACTACAAAGCACAGAATCACAAGCAATAGACATGCCTGAACAATTCCCACCTTCTTTTGGTAGCGTAGATCGTCAACAGCTTCTTTCAGCTGCGCTTCAACGTCAGCAAGGCGCGTAGATGTATTTACCGCTTGCAACCCTACTATTTCTTGAAGTAGTTGATGTTGCTCACGAATATGTTTGTAGTGCTTTCTGATGTTATCATTAAGTTCCACAAGAAAATTATCAATTTTGGCTGAGTATTTGCGATCCACGCGGAGTAAACGCTCCAGAAGTGTTTGAGTCTGAGACTCAATATACTGCATCGAAAGCGTGGCATTCGACTCAAGTAGCAAAATACGTTTCATGATGGTCTGGTAAATCGATTCTTGTGTGGTTGGCTCCTGTGGCGGTGGTGGGGGTGGAGGAGGTAGTGGCGGAGAGCTCTGGGGCTTGCGTTTCTTACTACTGCTGGAAGTAGCCAAAGTCTTGTTTATCGGCTGGCAAAAATCAGGTTTAGAGTCAAACAAAATCTTGTCACTAAGATTACCAATAAAATCAAGCTCCCCACATTGAGACGTTGATGGAGCTTGTGGGCTGGTGTCATTATTGGAATGTTCACCTGCAGTTTCACCTAACTTTGCACCACCAGATTCATTCTTAACGCTATTTTTCGTGTTGTCCCCATAAATGCTTTCGCTATGATTGCGGCCGCTGTTCCCGTGACCTGACGACCTGTCGTCACCAATTGTATCGGTCGACAAACTAGCATCCGCAGAATCATTCGTTTCTCGATCAACTTTGGTATTCTTTTGTTTGTCTGCAGAATTGTCGCTCTCGGGTACCGATGCTCCGGCAATTGAATGGCGGTGGTGCAATTTCTCGCTGTCCTTCTCTAATTTCTCATCGTGCTTCACAGAATTGTTACGGCCCCCACTAGAGGTCACTTGGGCCTTATTAATGCCATGACTCTTATACTCCTCCATCATAGTTGTTCCATGAACTCGCACAATGGATACTGGGCAATAAAACTCCTGACCCCAATGTGACAAAAACTCAAGCCGCAGATACCGCGCCCAAATAAATGGGTTTTTAATGTGAAAACTCTGAAAGTCACGAATACTTTTTCCTTGAAACTCTCCCAACACCTTCCATTCATTGTCGTTGCTCGGGGGGAACCGATCTGACACTGAAATGCGAATATCCTTAAACATAGATGAGAAAAACTCAAACGAGCCGATCACAACCGTGTCGACCAAAATGTCCTGACACAACTCAATGATGACAAATTTGTTAGGTGCATCGCATTTGTTAAGCATATAAGAATCCTTATTTTCAATCAGAATATTGTGGGCGCCTTTCGCTTCCTTATTCGTTTTGATAATAGTAGCAGCGCAATCAAAAGATGCATAGTTGAAGCGGTCTTTATAAAATTTTTCCGCAGGTTTAGAATCATCGGCAGCACGCTTTTGGGGGTCATTATCATTATAATTTTTATTATTTTTGCCGTTTGTGCTTTCAAGGTTGGTGTCTCTGCTAGTATTGTCATTGACATGCGAATTCGGTTCCTTGCTATTAGGTGTATCTGCAGCAGTGGGATTGTAGTCTAAAGACCCTGAAAAAAGATTTGGGTCAATCTCAAGCTCATCACCAATAACATTATTAATATCATGCGAGGATGTGGACGAATCGCGCTGTTGGATGGGGTCGCGGTCGGTATAATCGTTTTGACCCGACTTTTGCAGGTTAAGTTTTCGCCATTCTTCAAAGGACAGCATTCGTTCATTTCCTTCATCATCTTCATACTCTTCATAATATTCTTCTTCATTATCATAATTTTCATCATCATCAACGTAAACTTCTTCGTAAAGCACCTCATTAAAAAGTTCCTGTTCTTCAGGAATAGCGGCAGATGGCGGAGGTAACTCCAAATGAACTGTACCCTCCATGGTAATCGCTACATTTGACTGAATGGAGGTCACTGTGGAAACTATCGTTGAATCAGTTAATGTCTCTGTCTGCTTATTGTCAGCAGATTTGGACTTCTCGACGATAATAACAGGAACAGAGGTAGTCGCAGTAATAGTTATTACATTCTCCTCATTATCAGTCGTGTTGGTTTCCTGGCAGTTTGAGATTATCACAAAGAATGTGAATAGTAGTAGTGACCACAGATATCTGTACCACGATGGCAATATCATCGTCTGCTTGCCAGTTGCTATGACCTTGTAATAGATGCTCCTTTAATCATCTGTCAAGTACCAGACAGGCATCATCGTCCCCTTGAACAAATGTATTGTATAATTTTTGAACCTTCTAAAAGCCCTAACCCTCAGATCGATTTTTTGTTTTACGAAAATTTCGTTTTCTTTTTCCTTCCTTCACGATCACCACCACAAACATCAAATATTAATAACATACTCCTCTTTCAACGCATCGTCGCTACTACTACTTTCGGCCATTTATTTTTACTACTAATTACGGTCAGCGCTGCTTTTGAAATTTTCAGGCTTTTTCTACTAAAAGCATTAAGGGAGACCAACAATTTATTACATAGTTTTTTCAGCATTTACGACTACATATCCAAAAACGTCGCTATTTCTTTTTTTACGCGTCACGTCTGCGTAAACTTCAACGCCAGTTAATTTTTTACGTACATCTACTGATTCTCATATTTACACAATGACCGATGCTACTGAACCTAGACAGTACAAAGTTGTTCATCAACGAGTGTCAGTTGATGTTGATCTGTACCATCGCGCGCTTTATGGCTTCACCGAGTTGTCTGTCGTGTTAACGCGTCCAGGTATCAAGCAAATCAGACTGAACTCACGTCAATGCATGATTAACGATGTGCAAATTGAAAATAAAAGCTGTTCCTATTATATTGAGGAGTCAGCATCGGATATCGAGCTTCCAAAATCTTCCGACATCACACAGCATCATATGTACGCGAAAAAGTTAGAGCCGTTAACGTCGCCTAAACATCAACCACCAGCTGGCGAGCTTGTGATAGAGATTCCTGGGAGTGTGGAATCAACATCAAAACAGTCTGCTGCAGCAGTGGCTGCAGCTGCTGAGGCTCTTGGTGATAAAAATTCTCAAGCTCGTACTATCACTGTTAAGGTCGAATTTTCTCTCGTTGAACCTACAACTGGTTTTAACTTTATAGGTGGCAAGAACAGTAATATCAGAAAGCAATTTTGGCATGCATATACCACCAACTCGCCAATAGGTCTTGCTACTTCCAGCTGGGTACCCTGCATGGATGGTGTCTGGGAGCTTTGCACTTGGCAGTTCGAAATCTCAATGGCTCGCACTGTGGGTGACATTGGCCGGATCAAGTCTTCCAAAGATGACGAAGACAGTAACGAATCTAAAGAAGATGCTAGTAACGAAGATGAGATGAATGAAACTGATTTAGTATTAGTTAGTGCCGAGATTGCGCCAACTGAAATAGCCCACCCGCATGACTCTTGCAAGAAGGTCGTGTCGTTTGAAATCCTTAGTCCAATGGGCGCACAACATATTGGATTTGCTCTTGGTCCTTTTGTTCAAATCCCTCTTCCAGATTTCAAGGAGGACGAAGTACGGGATATGGACGATCTTGAAGAAGACACATCTGTCCCTATCAGTATTTATGGATTCCCAGATCGCACTGTGGAAGTGCAAAACACTTGCATTTTTGTCAACAAGGTTGTCGAGTACTATTCGCGAGAGTTTGGGTCATACCCGTTTCCGTCGCTTTCATTTTGTTTTGTTAGTGATGCTACTACACAATTTTCCAACTCTGTTGGCTTGTGTATCTGTGATGACAAACTGCTCTATCCTCCAGATGTTATTGAGCCCATGTTTTCTGCACCAAAACAATTTTCGGTGGCTATTGCATCGCAATGGATAGGCATCTCGATTTTGCCAAAAAGATGGGAAGACTTATGGCTTGTTCTTGGTATAGCTGGTTATATGGGCCTCTGCTTCTTGAAAAAGCTTATTGGTAACAATGAGTACCGGTTTGCTATCAAAAAATTATCTGAAGAAATCTGTAACCGCGATATTGGAATGCCACCATTGGCGTCTCCCAATCTAATATTTCCATTGACAGATCACGAGCTCTCCTTTCTCCAGCTTAAGGCACCTGTGGTGCTATTCATTTTAGATCGGCGCATGACCAAGACCGATAAATCTCTAGGTTTGTCACGAGCTATTCCAAAGATCCTTCTCCAGGGAATGTCTGGTGATTTATCTAACTCCTCCTTAAGTACCGCTCATTTCATCAAGGTGTGTGAAAGGGTTGGACACAACAAGCTTGACGTATTTTTCAATCAATGGGTGTTCGGGTCTGGCTATCCCATTTTCCGTGTTACCCAGCGCTTCAACAAAAAGCGAATGTTCATCGAAATGGGTATCAGACAAGTGCAAACTACCGAAATTGCGGCACTTCCATTAAATGATGAACATTTTATTCAAGACTCTCAGCATAACATCCATCGCGATCCACAATCAACCATTCAGCCTTTGTTTACCGTATGTTCATTATTTTGATTGCTTGATTTAAATTTAACCTCTAACTAACCAATTTAAGGGTCCTATGACAATCCGTATTCATGAAGCTGACGGAACCCCCTACGAGCATGTTGTTGATCTCAAAGAACCATTTACAAAGCTTGATATTCAGTACAACACAAAGTATAAGCGACTAAAACGAAGCAAGAAACAAAAGGAACATGTCGATGTTCTGAATATTGATACTGCTGATGATGCTGATTTAGATGGAATTCTTCTTCATTGTCTAGGTGATGTGCTTCAGAGTGACCAACAGATGGAAGAATGGAAACTTGAAGACTGGACTAAAGAAGAAGAAGAAAAAATGATGAACGAAGCTTTTGAGTGGATTCGTGTTGATACAGACTTTGAATGGATTTGTCTTCTTTATATCAATCAACCTGACTACATGTTTGCCTCACAATTGCAGCAAGATAGAGACGTGGTTGCTCAGCATGATGCTGTCCGATACTTTGGGTCTCTTAAACCTTCAAGGTTGTACTCCTCAATTCTTGTCAAGACGCTTATGGACAAGCGATATTACTACGGTATTCGAGTTGAGGCAGCACACCAACTAGCAAAATGCGGCATAGAAGATTTGAATTTTATTGGAAAGTTTCATCTTGTTAAAGCATTCCAGACTTTGTTTTGTTTTGAAAACTCAACTATTCCGGCCGCGAATAACTTTTCCGACTTTCCTACATACTTCATCCAGAAGGCAATTCCCATGGCTCTATCACAAATTAGAGATAATTTTGGCAAATGTCCTGTTGAGGTTTGCAATTTTTTGCTTGACCTTTTGCGGTATAATGACAACTCCAGCAACCCATTTTCGGACTCATTTTACGTCTGCAATCTGATTACCGCAATCGTGAACGCTCTGAGTAATAATAACTTTGAGCCGTCCTTAGAGGAGGGTGACTTTGAAACAGATTCATTTGTAGCTAAGGCAATTGATGAAATTGAGAGATGCCTGAGAATGGATGGGTGGCTTCCTTCTGTTCACAATATGATCACGACGACAGCTATTCAACAAAAAGAACGCCTTTGGGTGAGAGGTTATTTGCCGGTGAAATTCGATGAGCTTATCCAATATACCAAACCAGGAAACTATAGCGAAGTCCGCATCAGTGCATTCCAGAGCTTACTTAACCTTGGAGGCATTTATAATAAAGCTGTGGTGCATTATCTTTTTTCTACCATCACATTCGACAACTTTGAATTCGTGAAGGCGGGGCTGGTTAATGCGCTTAATAACACTCTTGGTCGGCTTGCTCTGCGTGGTGATTATAAGCCACGGTTAAAGGCAAGAAATACTGGAAGAAGTGGTCAGCAACAAGGAGCTATGGGTTCGTTTTTGGTTGTTGAGGACTCATCGGTGACTAAGGATGTGCGCCATGATTTGCAAGCACGTTCCACAGTCAAAGGTGCTCTCGAACTTTTGAAACGGCAAATGGATCGAAACAGCGTGTTAAAATATGAGCTCTGGGGCGCTATCAACAGCAAACGAGTTTCTTTGTATGATAAACGTCGCCTTCTCGATATAAGCAGCGCTGTTTTCCCAAAGAAGGATTCCTACATTGTTGACCTTAAGACTCCTAAGTTGATGAGACTGCGCGCGATACGGGGCCAGAGGTTCAACATTGTTATCAAGCGAGAGTTTGCCTTTAACAAACGCAATGGGACTACCAATGCGAATAGCGGTCCAGCAGACGGTGGCCCTCGTCCTCTTCCAAAAATTTCCTTTGTCGCCAAGAAAGCTACTAGTCCTACTAAAAATGGAGGACATGGCGTCAAATCGGAGATACCTTCTACGACGACCCTCAAGAAACAAAAGTCTCACAAAATCAAACTTCCAGCAGGGGTTGCGACAGCAACCGGCTCTGCCGCAGCAGCGAGTGCCGTACAACCAGCTGTTCCCAAGATCAAGTTATCCACTCATACATCGGGTGTTGCCTCAGGCGCTGGCGTTACGAAAAGAAAGAAGTCTGGATCTTCTGATAGTCTCCCAGCTGCAGTTAAATCAAACCCTGAACTATTGACTAAATCAGTTGTCGTGGAAACCTCGACCATCTCTACCGGAGGTTTTTCTACGGCAGGTTTGGCTGTTGACAAATCCCGTACAGGAGATTTTGCCTCCACGTCCGGCGCCGCCTCGAGTACTGCACCAAATGAATCGTCGTCAACTGATACTAATCCTTCTCAACCGGCTCTACCGAAGGTCAAACTTAAACTGAGATTAAATTAGATTCTGTAACGGATCTCACTTTCATTCATTATTCATTTTTTTATTTTATTTTATTTATTTATTCAATTTTTTTTCTTGTTTTTTTTCTTATTTTTTTTTGTCCTCAAGCACTCTTTTGGATTCACTAGCATTAATACTATTCAGTAATGTATACACATCCACAATAATTTAATCCAACTTGTATTTCTGGGAAAACAAAAAAAAAAAAAAAAAAAAAAAAGACATCTGAGATCATAGAGACAAGCGCCTTTGAAATCATATGTCTTCTTTATATGTCATTTTGTTATATAATTTATTTGTAACCATTTGATGTAAGGACAATAAACAGATATCCAAAAAAAAAAAAAGACACCTGAGGTGATAGTACTTCTAAAGCAATGGATCTAAAGCAAAATACTTTAAATTTGTTCATTTTATTACAAGTCAAAATAAGCTACGTATAAAAAAAAAATAATAAAAAACCCCTTTTCGTGTGCCAAAAAATGAACGATACAGTCCTGTGTAATTCTTCTTTTATTTAATAAATTCCTTCGTGGTCTTTGCGATAATCAATACACCGACTTACAATACAAGCCAGCCTGTAGCACCAACACCAATGAGACTAACGCCAAACCACCAGAGCTTTTCCAAATCAAACGACTGTTTCTTGACAGCAGGAGTGCGTGATCTGTTCTCCAACCCTCTTCTAATTTTTTTCCGCAGCGAGGCAGCCGACGAAGGAGTGGCAGCCGACTCCGCAGTACTTGACTGGCTTTCATCAGAAGAAACACCAGTAGCCTGAGACGCGCCTTCGGTAGGGTTCATGGTCATAGTGGGCAGCATCATTGGTGGCTTGTACGCAAGGTAGAGTGGCGGTAATCTAGCACCGTCAAATTGATACAGATCCAAACGATATCTACCATGATAAGGATCAACATAAACCTCCCACTTTTGCATAATAACAGTGTCGTTGTAACGCTGATAAGTAGATTGTGAGCTTTTGCAAGGGTCCGAAACGAGCTGTCGGCCGTCAACCCTGAATGGTGTCATGACTAGGGTTTGGTTAGAGAGAATCTCATAGGTGCCATGCTGGAAAACGAGTACAGCTGTAGGGCATTTGGGATTTTTGGGATTTCCTGTAACTCTGTAGAGGGCCTGCTCCCAGTAGCCATCAGCTGTGAAACTGTAGGAAATGCCCGGGAGTGCAGGCTCGATCAAGAGTTCGTCAACGGGGTCGTAAAAATCAGGCCCCGTGAAGACAGCGTTGGATTTAGAGGACCAAGTACCTTCAAGCTGTGAGCCCGCAGACTGGCTAAGAAGGCCAGCAGGGTCTTCAGTGATACCAGCAGCAGAGCCGACAGAACTATCTGGGTTGACTCCGTTGACAGTGCTATCGGCAGCGCCAGCGGCCATACCACCACCAGCACCATTAGGTTGCTGAGCCTGAGCCTGAGCGCTAGCGGCAAACGCTAACAGTACTAATGGTAATGACGAGAGCTTCATTTTTTTATATGTTGTTGAAAATGACGAAAGCTGTCAAGTTTATGAATAAGATAACGATGTTGATGGGGTGTAGGCTGAATTTAATATACCCTGTTGCTTTTCCGCGTGCACGAGTGAGTTGATTAGGTCGTATAACAAACTAATGAATAAATAAGGAGGTCGAAAATAAATAATTTGAATAGAAAAGCCCAAAAGAAAACCTGTTAATGTTGTGCTATTCCGGTTCGTGTGTGCAGACGGGCCCCTGTTAATGACGGTGGTGATGTTGACTAGTAAATGAGAAGAGAAAAATGACAGTTGGGCAAATTTCGTTCGTTTTTTCTTCAGTTTTTTTTTGGGTGCGTTAGAAGAACAAAAGCTCAGGGAGGTATAATACACGTAATTGATTACGTCATTAATTATATTTTTAGAACATACCAGACCTTGAGTTAAAACTTAGACCTTTCGGTTTCACTCGCCCGTTTACTCAGTTTAATCGGCGTCGTCCTGAAAGAGAGTTCTTCATGATGAAGTTCTTTTATATATATACATATGTACAAGAAAAAATTTCAGTTTGTTCCAAACGTATTTGAAATTTGTAGATAAAAGCAAGGGATAAAAGAAGAGCTCTTTGTTGTTTTTCGAGAGTTGCGAGGCGAAGCCTTTAGTTTTGGATAACCTGCAGTTATGTCTCAGTGAAACTTTGAAAAGATTTCGTGTTACATCACATGACGACAAATATGCCTAAGTGATTTTTTATAAATATCAAGTGATAAGTTCCAAATACTATATTTCAAGTTTGAAAACCTAGATGTTGTAGCTTGTAAGGCTGGTATAAAGCATTTCATCACAAAACTTGATTAATATCATCTTATACAACATCGTTTTATCTGCTTCACTTTTTTTTTTTTTTAATTTTGGTATAGATAGGATATTCCCATTTTTGTGATACACTAGTAGCTGAGACTTTTTCTTAATCATTAGCTTTGAAGACTAGTCCTGTATGACTTGTGTGTTGGTTTGCAAATCCTGGGATAAGCTGTCCTTAAATCTGAAGAACCAAGGTGAAATGCTACAAGTACACAATTTCAGATATAATAAAACCACCATGGCTAATTTTTATATCATCAATAATCAAAATCTATTGCTTTGCAATTTTCCTTAAAACTGGTGCATTAACACAACTTGTTTTGTCGAAAGTTCACCCCGAAGAAGAAAAACTATTATGATCACCAGGTCTTTTAAAATTTGCTGATGAAAATAATATTTATGTACATGAAAATATTTTTGTCTATAAAGTATCAAAAGTAGTATTACAGAAGCGCTGGACAGGCAAAAAAACTCCAATTTTTTATGCAAATAATATTTGGACTACAACTTTAAAGATTTCCGGAAGAGGCAACGTATTATTGTCACCTATCTGGAAGTACAAAAAAAATAAAAGCACTTCTTTGTGCTGTAAAACTACAGCAGGAACATATGTGAGACGCTGTGAACGAGGGTCTAGTAAACGGCGGTCTGGCTGGGCAACCCATGAAGAGCTTTTGCTGGGGTATAACTCTACTAAAAGAGTAAATGAGAGGACCCAGGCTTAGCCTGTCGATGATCACTCGATACCGAGACCTGTATTGTTTTTCTTTGCGTACTGAGATAGGTTGTACTGATAAGCGAGGCTGGCAGAAGGGAGAAAAATAAAATGGTCCGAGAATTCTCTCAGTCAACTGAAAATGAAAAATAAAATCACTCAGAGTACCAGACTTGCCTAGTATATTGAGTGAGATTTAGGTGAAGCAGATTTAATAAAAAAAAAATTATGTACCATTGTATTCAAGTCAGGATTTAGACTAGAATTACATACAAAATCTGCTATTGTACTGCTGAATGTCAGTGGTAGTACAGCATTTTGCGCTCTACTAGAGTATTAAAAAAAACCCTTGAACTATTGGTTGTTTGATTTCCTGGTTTTGACTTGACTACAGCGGAAACTACCGAGTAATAGTACACTTAAGATGAGACGTAAGCTCTAAAACGTCTGGTTATAAGCAATCGGTTATGATATTCTAAATGAAGAAACACATCAGAGTGTTATACGGAAGTTTTAACTATAATACCATTTTCTGACACCCAAACTAAGTGTCTAAACTAAAAGGTGGAGGATCGTCTTTTCTCTTACGCAGCTTGCCGGACTAGTTACAAAACTCCACAAAGCACTCAAGTAGTTAATAATAATTAAAATGGAAAATACCAGTAGAAATACCAGTAGAAATACCATATGTACGGTCCATGAATGTCAAGATTGGTTGTTTAGTGGAAAAGAAAACCCTACCAAATGGTCTCATTTAAGTGACAACCCACAGCCTTAGGTTGGTACCAGTTTTGTTTACTCACATGTACGCTGACCCAAGCGGTAGAGGGAACAGTATTAGTATTCAACTTTGTTAATAGTTAGATGTTTCGAATGAAGTAGCCACAGTAATAGTTTAGTATTACAAGAAATTTAGACTGAAATTTTGAGTGTTTCTAGCTCTCTTCATGAAAATGACTACTTGTTTTCCCACCCCATATAGCTAGTTGATTGTAACAAAGTCTGGCCATACACAAGGGTCTCATAAGACAATGATATGATAGTTGCAAGGGCTTTGACTGTCCCAGTAGATCAGCAATGAACTTTCTGCAATATTATCTAGTAAGAACTGCTTTTGTGCCTGTCAGTGGGTTGAATCAACTATATGGATCCTTCACCTGATTATTGTTTTAACAAATGAATAAGATGATCAGACACTGCCGATTTTATTAATCTCATCGTAAATCCGATCTTGAAATAGTGTCTCTGCGGGACTTGGATTTATAACCACCAATTTACCTTTAAGGTCCGATAGAACAACACAGACAACAGCTGACAAAATATCGATTTATATCAACTTTTGATGATAGACAGTGGGTTCACAACTTCGAAAATCGCGACTAATTTAATAGTCCAGTTAAAGGATAGATTCAAGTGAAACTTAAGAGGCCAGAATTTAACATTCAACCTGGGTCATCCGTTGATGATCATAAGCATACACTCAGAGTGAATTAATTACACTCTCATTAGATTTCATTGGGTAAGAGGTTTTAAAAAATACAAATCGCCAGTCTTGAATTTTTCATGACTCGCAATCCAGACCTCCACGGCTATAAATCCTCAATCAAAAACTCTCAACTTCACAAAAAAAAAAGTTCCCTTTCGACATTCAGTAGATTGTAGCTTTGATTCAAGGTATAAATACACTCGTTTGAGTCTTTTTTTTTCTTGCTTTAGGGCCGCTTCTTGGAGCGTGGGAGAGTCTAGATTTTAATCACTTTTGTATAAAAATGCAAAAAGTTACAGCAGACTGCTCTATTGAGTTTCTTGACAAATCCTGAGATTTTTTAACCACTCGTGTATCTCTTCAACCAGTCGAGTCTTTTCAAATTGCTTAATGGTTTTCATCCTTTTTATTTTTTGACCTAGTATCGATCTTAATTCTCTATTTCGGCCCACGACTTAAATCAGTCTTATGGTTATAGTTCACAGTTATTCCGTTAGTCGACAATTCATGGTTACGCATAAGGACTAAAACTTTAAGTTCAACATGGACGACTAAACTGTAACATCACATTATTGTACGACGCATACCAGGATTAAAACTGTATACTTACATCTTTCAGAGTTTCAGCGGGAAGAGAACTTATGGTACTCTAACGAAAAGTTAAAAAAAATAGGTGAACAACCAAAAATACTCAGCAATACCCTGAACTTCATGGTCTGGAATTTGAGATCTTATACAACCAAACTCTGTTGCAATGTGATCATATGACTATGAACAAAAAAACGCTTATACATATCTTGGAGCCTGAACTGCTGAGGCTTGAGGAAATGTTTTGGCGAGGTGCTTGAGAGGTGCATTTGGCGTTGCTCTCAGGCAACAATAATTGGTAATTCTGAAACCTTATGCACTTTTAAGCAATTCTTACTTCCGGCAATAATTTTGTATATTGTACTATAGACTAGGGTATTTTTTGTTAGTAATAAGGCATTACCCAATTATTTATGAACATGTTTATGTATATACCTTATGAAAATTGAATACACCTAAGTCTTTCAACTTCTAGCTGAAAATAATTGAAAAAGACTGTACGTCTCAACGAGATCAGTCAAATAGTACAGAAAGCAAATACCTTGCTAATATTGAAGTTCAATATTCCAAATGTTGTTTCTGAGCCCCAGTTATGGTTTAATTACAGTCCTATGGCTTACCAGGCTACTTGGTTCACATAAAACGTGATAATGGTAAATACTCTTTGCATTATCTCAGGTATTTATGAATAAAGTTAAATACTAACAGGCTGCTTGTATAATTATTTCGCACTAGGATCATGATCTGCAAATACGCTACATTATCCTAGGTATTGACACACTTATCATCGATAACATCAGATCTGTGTAGAGTTCATGTTGGCTATGCTTTATGTTAAACTAATGTTTGGTGCGTATAATAATGCTTTGATGAAACTAGGGAAGGTTAATCAGTCTGCAACAAGGGAGTTGAACAACTAAGCAATGCATTTCGAGGCTTTGAGACTTGCCCCATCTCTTAGCTTAACCACTGCGAAGCATTCTTATGACAGTCACAACATCATCGGTAGCGCTTGATGATATTTTCAAATTATCCGTCAACCCAAAGTCATACTTTAAAGGTCTTGCATCTGAACGGCTCAAAAGAACCTTTTCTTGACACTGAGACTGAGTATAAGTCACATCTGCAAAGTTGCATGCAGTCACTACTAAGGGTAATTGAAGCAAGCCTTTTAACTGATTGTTTACGTACATACTACGAATAGTGTTCAAGATCTTCTGGTCAATTTTGGCTTAGCTGAACTCTATGCAAAAAGTCTCGTGTTTCATACTCAACAGCCCTGCGATTAAAGTGCACCATAACTGCCTAAACCTAACGCGGACAGTTTATGTCTCATCAGGGGAGTTGTGACTACAGAAAGTTTCTAATGCGGTTAGCCTGGCAGCCTGACTTTTTTTTCTTTAACAGCATATTAGATGCAAGCTCTAAACATGTCCGATCAAACAGCTGGGTATATCCTACCTAGTCAAGAGCAAAAATACCTTTTTTGAGATCTTGTGTTTGTCTTTTTTTTTCTTTGCTCTCATGTTGCGTAGATCGGGTTTGGTTAGCTGGGGTGTAAAATACCTAAGCTGGAGATTTTCCTTTTCACACAAAAGGCTAAAAAGTAGGATATAATCGTTCTCACGATCAAGTCAAGCTTTGCTTTTCAAGAAGATCACATAATTTAAGATCAGAACCAGGATCTAGAGCAGGATGTTACGAGGTTCTTTTTTCCAAAAAAAATTTAAATGCAATTATGGATATTGAAAAAATCCCACTAAAATATCAAAAGTTTGGGGAAACTTAGACAAAAAAATCTATATTCCTTGTATTTCTTTTTTTGAGACCTGAAAACTGCGCCCAGGTCAGTAAATATGTATGTGCCTAAGTATTTGGAGAGCTATGAGCATTGACCCAAAGGAAAATCCTTTCTACAAGTTTTTTCCTCTTTGATATTGATACAGGTGTCAACCAACAAGACGGTACAGTGGAAACAGATGCACACACAGACCTAAGGATCTTTCACTACAAAAGCTCAAAGCAATACACATACGATTTAACTATGCTGAAATGCCCTGGACCGACAGTTGGACCTTAAAAAAAATTCCGAGTCTCTGGTAACCTGCTTGCTTAATAGTGACAGATTCAGAATTCAACAGCATGGCTGTGTACATCTTTTTCTATTTCAGACACAATACATACGAGAGTATGCTACTTCTGCAAATTGCCATACATTAGCATGTAATATTGTAGAGAAAATCAATAAGCATAATTGACAGTCGGAAAGCATACCAATACGCAAACAGATATTTGCGTCGCGATCAAGCTGCTAAAATAAAATTATTTATGTAGGCAGAAAATCCATACGACTAACAAGTACTGTTTATTACGTAGTGCCTAGCTAATATCAATCAAAAACCGGCCGGCTACATATGGTCGGGGCTGACCACATATACATATCTACAAGGACTCGATTTTTCAGTTTCCTCCATATATCACAAAAAGAAAAAGCCAGATGGTTTCATACTCTTATCAATGCTCACGCCTTTTTAAGTTTTGAAATATATAAAGTTTTTACACCAACGTATGCAACATGTACCATGTAGAGCCAAGAGTTATAGCCAGCCAACTTATTTGACTGGGACATACAGACTTAAAATTTACTAGTAAGTGGTAAATTTGGAAATAGAGCTCATCAATTATCAAATTACCAAATGTCCTCGTTAAAAAGACTCAGCAAAAAAAAATTTCAAAGAAATATGAAAAGACCAAAAGGTTTGTTGTATAGTTTACTTCGGAATCCTATAAGATAAACTTCTTGCAACTAATGATTTTCAGAGCAGGTTATCCCATGTTCTTTTTTCTCCAGTAAGTGAACAAACTATTACAACCAGTGGTTTAACACCATCTATTTAAAGGATACAATGTAGACATTCGTATTGCCATGGGGTCTCGATATGGTATTGTATAATTACTGTTCACAACTACTGTAACGATTTACAATGATCACAGGTAGATTCAGCAGTAACCAGTTGACTTATCGATCTTGATACTAAGCCTTAAAATCTTGGGATTTACAATAAAACATTTAGCTTTTCAAAAGGATTGAATATAGGATTTGGTGTTCGTTACTTACTACATTATGCTTACAAGCTTATAACTGTATGTGATTTTGCCATTTGTTCGCACGCTAAAATGCAATTCAATTCACTTATTGGAACTCTACTTTTGGTGGATACTTTACCTTTCCAACAAAATATTTCATATTCTTGTTTAATAAACAGAGTGCTACTATTTGTTTGAGATCTTTGTCATTCTTTCTTACTATGCTAAATGTACTAAATAATACGGATTATACAGTCACCTATTTCCACCGTATTCCAAGAATCTAGCGTCGTACCGAAGCGAGATCTAATTTTTTCAACATTTTCCTCGTATCGTGCTGTGTCGAGTTTTATACAGCACTACCTGAATTAGAGTGTTACTGTAGTTAGGAAACTAAATGCAATTAAATTTCCTGGTTATTATATGTTTAGATTTTTGAACCTTTGTATTTGAGACTTAGGACTCATAATTAAAGTCCATTTCAGCAACAAGCCCCTCCAGGTGTCATTGGTTGTGTTTAAGACCAATTAGCAAGGGTCAGTCTTGTTATATTAAAAGGATGAAAGCATTCCCCAGTAGACTCCTATGTTTATTACCATTCAGAGTTGCCATACCTTTTTTTCCCTTTCAGCCCTAATTGCGCTCAAAATAAAATGTCTTATTCAGTTTATTAGGATTCAACTAAGCGACACATAATCCAGACTGGGATCCAATATCACTAAACCTTCTCCTCATTTGTATTCATGTATTTTTCTAAAAAGCAGCCATCTGAACTTGGATCTCTCGTAAACTATTGTGTTTTAAGCTTTACTTTACGCGTTTACTATTAACCAAAACTTTAGAACAAAGACGAAGCAGGATCTCTCACATACCATGCATGTAGAAGACAATGAACTAAAAAATCATTGCCTGTTGCAATCACCACACATAGCAGTTTGATGGTTCTCTATATTGGCCCTTTTTTTTTTGACAAAGCCTAGCTTATTTACAAAAAAGGGATTTCATAATCAGTGCAGTGTAGTTGGCATGACTGTCCTAAAGTCTCTTTTTTATCATACGGTAAAAATATATTCTTCCTACGCCTTGTTTATATAACCCCCTTCCAGTTGAAATGAAAAACGTTTAATTCTTTTTTTCAATTTTGATTGGACTAGTGTTTAGTCCCAGTACAAATTTCTGCAAGAAATCTGTAGATTTTAAGCCCATATCTGGTTATTGAAGAATAAGCTGGCACTAAAAGGATTATGCCCAGTTTGTATTTTTTTGATTTGTATAGAAAAAAAAGAAGTAGCTTGAATATCTGTTCTGGCTAAAAAGTTGCTATAAAAATATTATAACCTGTTTTGAATGATTAGATTTTATATCTATGCAAAAATAAACCAACAAAAAAATTCAGATCTATTTACTTTATATTTTTAAATTGATCTCCAAAGTATTGCGTATAACCTTTACGCTTCAATTAACTTCTATGAAATATAGTCAAGTATGCGTATATCTTTTCATCAACATATTCTAGCCTAACTTCATAATGCCCAAATATCATTTCCAGGTCCAAAACACAATTAGTGGCCTATTTATATAACCACTTAGTTAATTTAGGCAGTAAAGCATCGTACATGGACTTTTTTAAAAGTTGGAAGTAAAGAGTTTTTCAGAAATATTAAGTTTTATGACTTATCCCTTTACGTATTTATCAATAAGGATATCTATAGGTATTACTTTTTTGCTAATTGTCTTTTTTGGGATGGCTGTATCAATACTTCTAAGTCAGGTCTCTCAAATGAATCACAGTTCATCAAAAGTATATTCGTTGGTAGCACGATTAAAGCCAGTAATGTGTTTGGATTCATACAGGTCATAAGTATGATGAGCTATTCAAATTGTAATTTCATGTACTAAATTTTTTAATCGACAACACAGACGGTTTCATAAAAGTATGCTTGTTATTGTTACCTGGAATTTGATAAAAGAGTAATTAAATCAGTTAAATTTATCAAATTGAATACTTAATGCTCTAAAGGCCTGTGTACTTAAATTGTCTTATCTGAGTCAACCCGCCGAAAATAGTCAAAAAATAAATAAATAAATAAATAAATAAATAAATAAATAAATAAATAAATAAATAAATAAATAAATAAATAAATAAATAAAAAAATAAATAAATAAATAAATAAATAAATAAATAAATAAATAAATAAATAAATAAATAAATAAATAAATAAATAAATAAATAAATAAATAAATAAATAAATAAATA
>QQZM01000044.1:93042-112460 GCA_013365045.1 Geotrichum candidum | reverse complement strand
TAAATAAATAAATAAATAAATAAATAAATAAATAAATAAATAAATAAATAAATAAATAAATAAATAAATAAATAAAAGAAGTAAAGCCAATATTCTAATAACAATTATTATTAATAACAAACCTGACGTTATTCAGAGACACCTAAGTTAATATAAAAAATATGACTCCGTTTGATCAAAAGTCCAGTTATGATTCATTTCAATATTAATGTTGAGAGCTATCAGCTTTCCAAGCAACTAGTGCTAGCGGGTAAAAATTTGCACGATAATAACCTTTGATTAGCCTCTATAACTATCATTCAATTAGTGCTAGTGTTCTTGTAATTTGCCTTCAATACACGCGTTTACAATCACCAATACCTTAATAAAGATAAGAGTTTTAATTTCTAAAAAGATTTGTACAAAGCTTATATCAATTTAAAGTCTATGAATACTTCCCATATAAAACATTTGGGCAGATTGGATTATAGCAAAGTTGCGACAATTTTGTTCTTGAATTTAATTGACGCAAAATAAATGGCTTTTATTTGGTCGGTTGAAAACACCGAACATGGCTCAATACAAATATTATAAAAACGTCCCATAAGTTTTCATTTGTTTATGCAGGTTAAAGATAACAATTACCTACAGATTTACTTACATGTATAACAAACAGTGGCTCTTTAATAAGCTAAAAGTTTTCATTGAGATTAAAACTTTCCAGATATCAAGCAGGCTGGTTTAGCTGTGTAAGAATTGTAATATTTTTAAAATGTATCTTCAAAAAAAGTTCTATCATCGTGATAGATTGTTACTTTGAATGTTATTATCCAAATAAAGCATGTTCCTAGAGAAAGTCCATTATACTTTATAGTATATAAGAACCAAAATACTTTAAGGTGAAATCACTAGTTTGTGGGATATCAACAAGGGTGGGTTGATGATTACCTATTCTTCTAACTACTTATTTCTAACTAACAAGTTCAACCAGAACAGTTCATTAAACCATTTAGTTGGAAACATGACAATAAATCGTCAAATATAAAAAGCATATTAACTAGTAAATACCTAAAATCATTCAGAATGTTGATGACATAGTCACACAAGTTGGAATGCGTATCTTTGTGTTTCAAGTATGAAGTATAAGCACAAGATTCTGCACCGCATATGAAATTCCAAAAAGTTTTATACACATCTTTTTCTATGGCCTAAATGAATTTTATCATTAATATAACGATATGATTATCGGCATATTAATTGAGTAGGCGATTTTTAAAACTCTTAGTCGTTATTTTTTTATGAGAGTTTTATATTTATTAAGACCTTGTGACATAATTCAAACTTCATAGCATAAAAGCTAAGTAATAATTTTAAAGTAAGTTTTAATTTAAAAAGTGATTTGACCGTTCTTTACTGCATGATATAAATGGTCCATAGACCTCAAGGTTGTCATATAGAATAAACCAAGACTGCTTTATTTCTTTGCGTATATTTATCCCTGAAAATTTATGATTATACATCTAATGAGAGGTTTTTAGCTTATGTGAGTATACACTGGAACATGTGTCGTAACTTCAATGCTATGTTAATCACATGTATCATATTTTCTAAGTTCAAGAAACACAAACTTATTCATGCTGATAATTATTAGCAATCAAAGAAATGCATAAAGGTCCATTTCTGTGAAGGGGAGTATGAGGCCTTTTATCTGGACATAATTCTCGCGCGGCCTGGGTGACAATTGACCGCATAGTTTTCGGCATTGACTGGACGAAACCATGCTCTATAAAACAAGTTTAAACCAAGCTTCAAATTACGATTAGTCAATATGCCTTCGTTGTTGGTTAATATAAATAAAAAAGAAAATGCCTAATTTATGGCGTAATACTCATAGCCAGTGTTTGTAGCAATTTAACGTCTATTGGTAGCCTAACTTTTAATCTCGGTGCGATCTAAGCTAAACAATGAAATATTCAGGCTCCAGCCTCTAAGACTTGCACTTCTCCATAAACCCTGTGGGATTTATTACTATGTTTATCAGGCTAACAATTTAAAAGGCTAAAACAAAACTTACCTCTATATAGATTTAATAAGGAATGTTGGATTTGACGCATGCACTATACCTTGGCTATTTTTTCATATATTAAAGAATGAGACCCTATATTATCTTCATACGTTTTGTGCATCGTTACAGAATTAGGTTGCCGTTAAACTATGGGTACTAGGTGGGGGCATGTGTGTTCTCTGAGAAAAGGGATGAATAATATACAGTAGCAACATATCCCAAGGCAGTATCAGCATCGTCTTTTTATTTGATGTAGGTTTTGGCAAGCTTCTAGGTTTTATCTGAAAAATGGCCAATTGTTATCACGATTGGAAATTCTCTACAATATGGTGGAAATAGTTAATACTAACTTTCAGCTCAAATTGGAAGTCCTTTACAGAAGATTCTAAACCTGTATGTAACAATTGAAATACCAATGTGCGTTCCTAACAAAACCCTTTTCGGCAGAGATCTCTCCTGATGGGTTGATCCGCTGCATTTGTTATGCTAGATTAATATTCTCAATATGAGGAGCCTTTCATCAATCTACTAAAATACGACTAGTCAAACCGTTGATTTTGATAATAGATCAAAGCGCACAAAACAGTCTAGCAGATATAACGCCAAATAAGACTTTGGGTGTTCTGCATCATAACACGTACACAAGGGCTGTTTCATACATGAATCCCAGCATAATTGTTTAAATACAAACTCCTGCATCTAGACTTGTTGGTTGAGCCACCTCAGGTTAGCAAGCTGTTATGAGTGCTGTCTCACATGGGGGATAACACATGGGGATCAAACTCTGTAACAGATTGGAGACTTCAGAGCACGGAAAAAAGATGACGTGCATCTGTTTGCCTGTGACGACCCGTGACTTGGCTCTTACGACTGCGAGGGTTAGTGTCTGCCACACGTTGCCTTGCGTAGCAGGCTGAATCATCAAGTCGGTTAGAAACTTTGCATCAGGCTTGGTAGCCAGTAGCAGACAGGTATTATATTCATAGAGCCAGTATATAGCAGACTCCCCATCTCAAGCTGCCAGCCCAGGCACACGTAACGATGCCATCCTACCCACACATTGGGACCCTTAGACTGCCACAACTCTTATAAACCTAGCCTGTGAAACATTTCCACAGTGCAGCTTGTGTGCGCTAAAACACGGAAGGGTTCGGCCTTTAGTTTGTTTCCGATTAGTAATCAAAATGAGCTAAAAAAAAATTAATTTTTAAAAATAATCAAACAGCGTTGGGCAACAACAATAATTGAAGACCGAAAGGCTCAATTTGGTCCAGCAAAGTTTTTAAACATTTTGTATTTTTCATAAAAACTGGTGGTTTTTGAGTAAATTAAATAGAAATACATATATAAATACTTTTTGTTCATTCATTACTTATTTGACTTTCTCTACGGGGAAATAGCTACTGCTGCTTTTGATGGTGCTGTTCTCCAACACGGACAGATGCAGCTAACAACATTTGATAAATAATGATTATCCTTTGGCTAACCAGAATTTGTCAACTTGGCTGGCTCGCGCTTTTATTTAATAATTCATTAATTCTTGAGCTTTTTAAAACACCTGTCAAAAAATATCGCTCTGTCGATAAGAGTGTCTCGCTCAGCCAATGTTGTCATCGGTCCCTAAGATTTTTTTTGTTTTGTTTTTTGCGCGTAAAATGCTGGATCGCTCTGTTTTTGATCCAATGTCAACATGCAAAAGGGTTTTTTTTAAAAAGAAAAAATCTCGTTATAGAAATACTCTTGGTATGGCAAGTTGCAATTCTCCACGAGTATATTCCGGGATATCTCTTGCTTTTCTTTTGATCTAGAAACGCGGTCATGATATGCTGTCCAGCCCTCATTGATTTCAAAGGGTTCTGGTTTAATGCCTTTCGACGCACGCCAAATCCGCTTAAAGCACCAAGCCAGTAATCTTTCTCAAAAAGCTACATGAGTTATTATTTTTTTTATTTTTTGTGACTTCCCTCCCGGTCTTAATTCCAATTAATTTTTTTTTCCCTATTGTTTTGGATTTTATCTCTTACTTAAACAAATCTATTTCCAGTTTTTTCTTTCTTTCTTTTCCTTTTTTCTCTTCTTTGTTCCATTTCGTCATCTCTGGCAGATAGCAGCCTTCTTTCTAGTCACATTCATCTGGATCAACACAACAGAAAACAATGGTCCTACCTTTTGCAATCCCATATCCAAGTGTTCCTGAGGTTGGCTTCTGGGGCACCCCGACGTCCACCATTGATTGGTGCGAGGAAAACTATGTCATCAGTCATTATGTTGCAGAAATGGTCAACACTGTCACCAACAGCGCCTTCATTATTCTCGCTGGCTTCGCTCTTTTAAATGGCATTAAACAGCGGTTAGAGTTTAGATTTCATCTCGTCGCGCTCGGCTTTGTTACCGTCGGCTTTGGATCCTGGATGTTTCACATGTCTTTGCTCTACGAATATCAGCTACTTGATGAATTACCAATGATTTATGCGACATGCGTTCCATACTGGATTGTCTTTTCATTTGGAAAGACCAAGTTTAGATCAATTAGAATTGCTACCGAAATCACTATTTTTGCTATTGTTCTGACCACGGTCTACCTCTACAATCGCAACCCATCCATTCATCAAACTGCCTACGGCATCCTCACGGGAATCGTGATGCTCAAAACTTTCTTCCTGACCAAAAAGCACGTCACAGACCAGAAGATTAAAAAAGCTATGGACGGTCTTTTGCTCTGGGGTCTGATCTATATTGTCATTGGCTACTTTTTGTGGAACATGGATATTCACTTTTGCTCTTCATGGCGCTGGCTACGACGTGCCATTGGTCTGCCCTTTGGCTTCGTGCTTGAGGGTCACGGATGGTGGCATCTGCTTACCGGTATTGGTGTCTACCATTATATCGTCTACCTGCAATACCTGAGAATTTTCCTGATTAACAAACAGTCTCAATATGAGCTGATTTGGTCCCTGCGTTTGATCCCTCATCTAGATTTGAAGAAGGAGTTTAAGGATCTTTAGATTTCAGGGTCTTTAGATTTCATGACCTAGCAGATAACGGCTTTAAAGAATCCCACAAATAATGATACAGTTTGCATAGAGGAGATAAATAAAGCATTATTATTGTTTTTTGATTTAGAACGTGTGTTTAGGTGTTGAAAGATGGTTGTTTTTCAGAGTGTTGATAACTCTCAGAGATAATGTGGAGAGTGTTGGTGTTTTTTTTTTTTTTTTTTTTTTTAAAGGTTGATTGAATTTTCGGGTGCCAAGACGTTCTCGGTGTAGCTTCTCCCAGTCAAGTGAAAAAGTATGGCAGGCGGCGTCAGGGCCCAGAAGTTTGAACTTCAGTTTATAGCATTTCAAACTACGGTTGTTGACCATTTTATGGGTAGCTTTCAATTATCTGTTTTTATTTTTTTTTATTTTATTTTATTTTGGCCAGAACAAGATATTATACGTTTCGCATAATAATAAGGCCACGACTGACGAAAAGCAGCAAGCTAATGCTTTGCACAAAAGTGGCCGGCTATATAAATAATCTGCGTGATTTCCTGATTCCATATTTGTCCAACTAATGAGGTCTTGAACTTACCAAGCATAACTACCAATGGAAAAATGTTTCAATTAAACACCTCTCTGCAGCCTGCCAGTCTATGCTGCTTGGTTTAAATCCGAAATATAGTCTGAAAATTGTCAGCATCCACACATGCAAAAAATAAAATAAAAATGAAACATAAAAAAATAAAAATGAAAATAAAATAGCTTCAAAATCTATCAAAAGTACAATTTTGAGAAGTAATAATTATTGCTAACATTTGGAAAAATTAGGGACTCAGGTTCTCGCCATGATGTGAACCCTGAACAGAAAGTTGAAAGTCCAACAAAAAAATTAATGAAAAATAAAGGGAAAGCTATAACTAGTTGTCATAAATCCCATGTGCATTTTATTCCGAGGGCTCATAAGCAGTGTCTTGCGATGACAGAGTTATTTGTCATACTGGTAAGTCTGGAGAAAGTACCTGCAAATAATAGGAGAACCTTGTTAATCAATTAAACGAAAATATGCTATATTTATCACATGAACCCTTACCCATATAAAATAGTGTTAAGAACTATAGGACTTATAACTAAAACTAATATTTTATGTGATATGTCTCATAAACAATTTATAGATACGATCTTGCTCAGTAAGGCGGAGTATACATTAGAGCTTGATGCAAAGAGAGCTTTTGATCTCTGAACTTCTCAAGAAGAACAATTATATCCTTCTTCTGCAGAAGATCCACACCACAATGAATCTAGAGAGAAGAACCTGACAGCTTTAAGCCTAAGTCAACAGAAACCAACACTCAGTATCTGGTGAAATACTAAACCTATCTTTTCCAGGCGATTAAATGAGCAGTACTGATTTTAAACAAGCCAAAGAAAAGAGTATATTCCTGTCTGAGAATGGTTTAACAAAGATAAATATTCATAGCTGTAAAGAGAGCAATAGTAGAAGTTAAGCCAGTACTAACTAGAACAGATGAGCAGGTCTACAAGCACAAGAGACTAAGTTACGACAAACGTAGAACTTTGTGATCCATTAATCCAAAACCAGAACTTTTCTAATATTAAATTCTCTATATTCTATATTTCTGTATGTCGTCTTTCAGATCTTGAAAACGGGATTTGCTAACCCTTAATTATAACAGAATAAACTTGGACTATTGTCTGTAGGACTTATCTTTTGAAACTTAAGATCGGTAATCCTGTAAGCAATCATCCACGTGACACCATTTGATGAAAGCTGATTTCCAAAATATGTATTATGATATAAGACTTAGTCACAACGGGAGTTTGAAAAAGGTTTTTGTGAAAAGAAGTGAATTTGCCAGTCTTCAAGAAAGCAGTTACCAATTTTTAAATTTACCCCAGTTATAAAATTTTTAATTTAAGCTAAATTATGGCAGAGGTTTGTCAAAAGCATAAAAAGTTTGCTAATTTGTTATTGCTTGACTGGCTTCTAATGCTAGGTGCAATCCCCACTCTAGAGTAAACTGCAAAGTTTTACCAAGACCTTAAATGAAATTTAGAGTAGTTTGGATAGTAATATTAATAAAGCTTTATTTCTCAGGAAGTCGTTTTTATATTCACTTTTTATTTAATTTATTAGTACGTTTATATCTTTGTAGATAATGTTTTCAATCACTGTGACGAGAAAAAACATAAATAAATGTGATTACTTCTCCTAAAGCTTAAGGTGTAAGTAGTTTTTTGGAATATCAACAAGCCTCAAACGATTATGATATAACAAAAGACTCAAGATCTTTTCTTAATTTAAAGTCAGTATAAATTTGAATACACATGCTAATTAAAATTATTTTGGGTTAATCTTTGTGTTTTACACTCGATTCATTTTTACTGTTGAGAAGAAAACGTTGATTTGATTGTTGTTGTTTTTTTTGTTCTCAAGTTGTGCACAGAAACATTTCCAACTGTGTGAAACCAGCCCAAGATTCATAATATTAAGAGCGCATTTAATCTATCTATTCTGTAATAGTCTTTTGAAAAATGTGTTCTGAATATTAAATCATGCAGTTTGTGTTTTTCATGTTCAATCTCTCAAGTTTTTATTTTCTTCATACTGCGGTAGCTGAGTGTTTTCTGCCCGCCTCAAGACCACTTGTGACGAGTCTAACTATACTCTCATAGAAAATAGTGTTGAATTTAAACTATTCAAAAACCATAGATTGTTCATGCTTTTAATAAACTTGTGAATATTTCCCCCACTTGAATCATCAAGCTGAGACTAACGGTAACTTTTACACAAAGTACGTCAAACCTGGACTGTACGGGGATCATGATAATGAAATCTCGTTTTGGAACATCATGAGAAAGTGGCCCGTCATACTTAATAGAGTGGTACAATTGAGAGTTGGCCATGATTCCGTGGGATCTCACTTCAAGGGAGTGGAAGTGAAAAGTCTCAACTGCAAATGCATTTGATCCGAACCTGTCGGCCACCTCCTGAAGTACGGTGCTTTCTGTGAATTGGGAAATTATTATCTAAGATAAACCTCCCTGAAAATTGATATCAGTACTCTCCTTGACAATAAGAAGGACATTGAAGCGGTGGTAAGTCTCCTCGACACATTGCCGTGCGTACTCAATTAATAGTTAGCATAATAGTATTTGTGTATGTTTTGCTAACTCACTCTCCCAAAGAGACACCGAACTAAAGTGGTATTCTCGAAAGATTTCCCTTGATACACAGTTTGCTTACGTAGAGAATTAGGCGATATCAAATGTAGAACCCCCTAAATAACTGCTGGAAGGATTACTTGATCAGCCCTGTGGAGGAAAGGGCTTCCGAATTAAATATTTTCTTTTCTATTTTGTTATTACTTAGCCTTGCATCACTAGACGGTACGGATTATACTGCCATATATTTCTTCTCCACCCCCTTCGTAATCTACACATAAGTACCAAAGTAAGATGTTAATTGCTTAACACCTCTCTAGTATCAACTCGTGTCATGCTTATACGGATTTTGGACCCCTCGTTATTAATACAGTTCAGCGCTTTTAAGGCTTTAATTACGTCCAACACAGATTGTAAAGCTGGTATAGGCAAACACTAAGTACAAGTTTCAAAGGTGTTTTGATAAAAAAAAAAAGGTCCATCAAAAGTTCTTTTTAAATGTCTAATAAGAGTAAATAACCCATTGAAAAACGCCAATAATGGCCTCATTGACCATAAAGAGAATTCAAGTGGCTTGTGGGCCTTACCAGTTCAAAGCCAGGCTGGTCTTTTTCCAAATGGTTGGTTTTCTACGTCTGAAACTGCTTACCCATATTTGAAATAGAATGTAGGTTTAAAATTAGAATTACAAGCTCGATTTTAAATATTAATTACGATTTTAGAGAACCAAACCTGGAAAATAAATACCCACTTCAATGTCTTCAAATTTGATCATGTCTCTGACCGCTAACTCGAGTAATAATTTTTTTTACTGAATGCTCAGTGCTAGGTAGCCAACCCTTTATATTATACAAACCAAGTAAAGAAAAGGTACTTAGAGTAAATAGCAGTTAAGCGAATATAGTAAATCTTGATATACAACAGTAAAATGATTCAAGTCATCACTTGTAAACAATAGAGTTGATCCAAGTTTATTCATGTAATTTAGATTTAGTTCTTGAGATTCCAACGTTTTTGCCAGTACTTTTCAAGTGGTTGGACAAATTAGTACGATCATGTGAATAATTCATTAAAAATACGAATTATATCAAGGATTGATGCATAATTAAAAACATGATAATAATAATAATAATAATAATACAAGTTTACATTTTCTTTTGTTACTTAGCGCATTTGAAGCCAACCCGGGATTAATTTGTTGGGGATACCGTCCAGAGCTTAGCACCCCATTTACGGGTGATTTGGTGCAGGGTTTCAAGTCTCCACAAGCGGCATCAGTTTGCAATGCTTGGTGATATGTAAGTTTGACATGAACACTTGTCTTTACTACCATAGTCAGTTTTGATTTTCAATCTTTTTTTTTTTTCGAATAGAAAAGAAGTCCAAGAACTGAAAATACACCCGACTGCGAGACAGAGAAGCTCAGAAAACCAATAAACTTTTGATGCTTTATCAGAATCTCAAGAAGAAACCCCCAAGTTGCAAGAAAATGTATTTGTCTTTCTTTTTTCTTTTTCTTTTTCTTTTTTTTGCTTGGCTGCTGACTACCGTGTTGGTTGAAGGGCCACTTATTTATTAACAACTGTCAAATGTTATAAAATCCATATCATATTTATATGACATTCTGTTTTATGTAAGGACAATAACCTGATTATCTATCACAACTGCCAGGTATAGAAATAGAGGGTTCATTTACACTTATTGTTTTTTGAGCCAATCACCGCATTATCATATAGGCTTACGCACTGTATTTGTCCTTTGCGAGTATTTTATTTATTTTAACTATTAAGCGAGCAGAAGCCATCTGAAATGCGCAGAATTACCAGTACCAGTAGCATGTAGCTGAGAAGTCAATAAAAATCGGTACTGTATTCAGGAAGAAGGGAAAAAAAAAAAAAAACTTTTTAGGGCTATAAAACGTAGTTAAGAGATACGGGTATGGGTTGCTACCTTTGACAATAGAATTAAAATTAAAGTGCGGAAAGTTGAAAACACAAAATGCGGTTACCCTACACTTATAGGTGTGCCTATTGGGAGGAAAAAAAAAGTTGTAATTCCAAGAAAGGCAGTTATAATAACTTGCGATTTTTATTGTCACAAAATAAAATAGACATCAAATTCAGACTCCATACATGATGAATAAACGATGCAATTGTAAAAGGACCTCTGGCTAAAATCAATATGCATATTTTCAGTTTATCATGAGTCATCTATGATCAGTGATTTATAGGCATGTCTTGTCGTCAACCAGCGAGCAGTCTGAGATAGTTGTGGTTGCTTGAAGGGGGAAGGGGGGAGAGGTGCATGTATAACTTGCGATTTTCGATATTTGAGATCTTGAAACATCTTACACAAATTAATTCACATGGGTCTGGTAAAAACCAGTACCAGCTATAATCAAGATGAAACAAGAAGGGTTATTTATTGGTGGTTGTAGCTATTTTATTTGTATTTATTTTTTTATTTTGAGAGTTAAGTTGTTTAATATGGTCTTAGAGCCAAAGGAAAATTATAGATAAGGATGTAGAAACAAGCACTGGAGTGATAAGTATTGTTCAAGTCCATCAACACCTTAATGTTGTAGACAAACAAAAACCTAATACAGTTCAGAAGAAATGGATAATCTATGCCGTACACAGTTGCCGTCTGTAGCGATATACAACGTTTCCAATCACTGTAAAAATAAAGCATTTGCATAAATAAATAAAAATGAAAAATTAACAAAGGAGCGAGAACCGGATGTAAATTTTATTTTCATTAGCAAAATTATTAACTGTCGGTTAATTTTTGTGTGTGATGAAAGACTAGGATTGTATTCATATAAGGTTAAGTAGATGGTAATACCGTTATTGACGTTATTGTAACGACAATGTGTAAGGGTCAGTACTCTAGTGCTATTCCAGCCTCAAACACTGTGAGAGATCCAAATTTTAGAAAAAAGGGATAGAGAATCCACAAATTTTCTTTTCCCCGGGAAGAAAAAAAAAATTAATATCAAAATCCCCGTGTTTATAACCATTGGGCGATGACCATCTGCGTGTCCCTGTTTTGTTTCGCTTGCTTGAAATCTGGTTATAAGTCTTACGTGGGAGGAAAGAATTTTAAAGGTAGGCGACTCTGAAGTCTAGTAAAGGAATTTTTTTACACAAGTGCGACTGGCAGTTGCCATTAGTCTCAAATGAAACCCATGTTTGGCCGCGTGAACCCCCCAAGGGCCTGATGAGACAGCATCTGGTAAATTTTCTAGGTAACAAGCAGAAGGATTCAGACGAGGCTCCGTTATTTCCCTTTTATTATCAATATCATACTGACGCAGTGGATCTAGGGTTGTAGAAAGGAGCATAAAATGCATAGCATCGCTTTTGCAAAAAAAAAAAAAAAAAAAAAAAGGATCTTTGAAGGGAGACAACTTTTTTTTTTTTTTTGGCTACGTAAAGTAGATAGGATTTAAGCTTTTGGTCGGAATCCAAGTTCCCCCCAAAAAAAAATAATAATAGAAAGCTTAGTCATTGGCCCACTACTGTTGGTATACATTGTCCCATTGTAATTGTATTTGGTCATCAGCATTGCCATTATTTGTTTACGAGAGTCTAGCCCCCTTTTTCCCTCACATGTTTTAAAGCCCTATAACGCTCGTTTATCTGGCCAGAACTCTGCACGGGTTGCCACCAGAAACATCTAGACTTTCTAGGCTCTAGCAAAAAAAAAAAAAATGGTAAAAATATATTGTGGCCTTACTTTCATGGAAAATTCGGCGCCATCGAACGTCTGAACTCATTGCGCGCACTGACACCGCTACTTTGCCAGTCTCATAGAGACAAATGTTTTTGAAATTTCATGTCTTCTTTGTATGTCATTCTGTTTTGTAATTTTGTATGTAACTATTTGATGTAAGGACAATAAACTGATTATCTATCTATCTATATTGTGGCTTTGACCTGTCAAAAATATTATTATCATTATCATTATTATTATTAGTATGATTATTATTAGTATAATTATTATTAGTATGATTATTATTTTATTATGATTAGCTTGACTTTGGCCTTCTAGACTCAATCATGTCAAGTAATTAAGTTTAAATGGGACTCTAGCTATTTGTAGTGTGTATGTGTACATGTAGTCTCGGAAACTCCAAAACACCGGGCCTTATACGATCCCGAAGGTTCTATCTTGCCGAGTGCGAGTTTCAACTTGCCTCAGGACCCCCTGACGCACAGCTTCTTGCCACGTTAACTGATTAAAAGCAAAGTTGAGCTGCTGGGGGACTCGCTACCAATGAGAATATTTGGCTCACTCAAAATGATGATAATAGCTTTAAATTGAAGCCTAGATTTATATTCTTATCATTACATTTTTGAGCTTGTCATGTTGTATTCAAAACATGAGCTTACTTTCAACAAATATAGGTGGCTAAACGAGACTTACAAAGATATGCATCAATGTGATATCTTCAAATAAGATCCTGTTGGTTTGTTTTATTCTTTGTATTTTCTTTCAGATGTATTCAACCCGCTATTGTTGATGGGTAAAATAACAACATAGCTGAAAGCTTTCATAGTATTGTGGTAGGCAAACTGAATCAACATATGGTTTTCTAAGGTTGATTGCTTTTATTTTTTTCTTGTGGAATGTTTCATGTAGCAGTCGAGTCATTGTGCTCCTTAGGTTTTGAAACCTGATTTCATAACTCACCAGAAGCAGTTAGCTGTAACTAATAATAAATTATTTCATGTAGAAAAAAGTTTTTCAAAGCAATAAATATCTAATACATTATATTAGTGAAAATCTTTTTGTTGAAATGTAGAACAATGAGCAGTTGATGCTGGAGAAAGAAAAAAAAACGGTGGCTACGACTTGGCTTTTACTCCTTATGGGACAGCCCTTGATATCAAGAGATTTTAATGTTTTTTTAAATGGCTGTTACAAACCAAAAAAAGGCGCTAATTGAGTAGGAGATCGATTGCAAAAGCCAAACAACAATAAAACCGGATAGGTATTTCGGATCTTTCCATGAGGATTTGTCCGTCATCCGAACTTATCTAAATCTTTAAATTGGTCCTGGCCAATAGTTATCTTGCCAATTGTCAGCAAGCGGGGGCTATAACGACCTGTTTTGCTGCCGTGACATATGATTAGAATTCTGAATTACTTCTTTTTATTGTTTGCAGTAGTATTTAGGGTATTTGTATTGGTACAGAGTATTGAGGGGTAGTAGTGGATCAATTTAATGAGAAAAAAAAAATTAAAATTAAAATAAATAAAAAAATGAAAATAAATAAAAGCCTAGGCAGGCTGACGTTCGAAATAGTCGGATAAATATCCTTTCTTCTTTTCAAACGATATCAACACATGAAAGATCGAGACTCTGCATTTAGCCATTGGTAGTTAAAAACAAGAAAACAAAACAAAGGAAAAAAAAAACAACAACATCCACGTCAGCAATTCAGGTATTGGGAGTGGCACCTCAAAAACCTGTACTTTTTTTTCTTTTGCTGCTCCAGAAACGAGTTGAAGTTTGCTACTTTTGCAGATGCATCTTTGTTGTAACAGAAAGCCTTGGTATGTAGCATTCGCTTATGAGAAGCGAGCAGGACTTTTAGTCAGTGTAGATAAGGCGAGGGTATTTCTTGCTGGGGACACGCCGTCCAGGGTCTAGCGAACTGCAGCTCCATTCCAGACTGCTGATGTAGTAGATACAAATGTCCCAGTGACGTTTCGTTTATTGTCGATTTACCATATGGCCATGGTTGTGGTATTTTGCTAAATCCAGCAAAATATAAGCCAAAAAATAAACCCTAGTGCCAAATACGAAATTTGCGCGCTGGGACTAAAATCCAAGGGCAGCTTCTAGATTCCAAATGAGGAGGGGGGGAATAGTCAAGTCCATCCACTTTGTTTATTTTTACACCAGAAATGCAACAGATTTTAGGCTGATAACAGGCTTTTAGGTTACAAGTGTCGTTGCATCTTCAAGGAGTTTGTTTCCAGGTTAGGAAATACACATGCTCAGAATCTTATTTTGAGCCCAGCCAATGAGAGGTAATGCATTAGCAATTAAGGGTTGGAGAAAACAAGGAGAGCCAATTGAATCAGTGCCATTACTAATTATGTCTTACCAAGACCCAATCACCGTGCGGTTATTTAAATTATAAAGTGGGGGGTACAGTTCCAAATGTATTTTTTCTTCTTCCTTTCTCACTGCAACATTGGCAATCCCTACAGATGGCTCTATCTTTTTTTTTTTTTTTTTTTTTTTTTTTTTTTTTTTTTTCTTTTTTTGATCTTTCTCCATCACATTAGCTGGCCAGTCTGCGATTGATGATTATTACGCAAAAAGTACGGCTGCTTTCCCTTTTGAGCCAAATACCCTAAATGAGCAATGTTCTTTTGATTTAACATCAGTAATTTCAACGCCTAAGATGCTGATTACAAATTTGTCAATCTTTTCTTTTTTTTGTTTTGTTTTTTTGTTTTTCTCAGTTTTGTAGATTAAAGAATAAGAAACCACGGACAGCAACTATAGCGTCTTGTTCTCGCGTATTTCACAAGTATCTTCAAACCCAACCCAGCGTTGTGCTCAACTTTAAAAAAAAAAAATTACATCTAGAACAAGCCCTGTTCCTTTTTTTTTTCTATAAAACACCTTCCCTTCCCTCTAGTTTATTTAGCTTTTAATATACATCTTTTCTTTATGCATTGTTAACTCGTCGCACGTTGCAAAATTATATTTAATACAAAATCACATTTAAATTTACTTTCACTGTACAAAAATGGTTCTCGTTACTATCAAAAATAGCTTGTTCGGCTCCAACAGCAAATCTGGCGAAAGAAAAGCCCTGCTGCCTACATTCCGGTCTTATGAAACCGTCGTAAACAAAGATGATGATGATGTTGACACTCGGTCTCTCTCATCAAGCTCCGACACTTCATCCTCTACCGCCAACTCGAACTCCTCTTCTCACTCGCTCGTCAACCCTCGTGTCATGTCGGATATGATTATTGGCCTCTCTGATGGCCTCACTGTTCCCTTTGCACTTACCGCCGGTCTTAGTAGTCTTGGTAACTCTCGCCTTGTCATCACTGGTGGTCTGGCAGAGCTTGTCTCTGGTGCCATTTCCATGGGTCTCGGTGGCTACCTGGCTGCCAAGTCGGAGTCTGAGTACTATGATAACCAGGTTGAAAAGGAGCGTCTCATTTTCAAAAACTCCCCAGAAACAAGCGCAAGTGAAGTCGAGGGCATTCTTGCTGACTACAATCTGTCATCCAGTACCATCAAAGCAGTTGTCGCTGACATGGAAAAGTCTCCTGCTGATATGGTTGACTTTGTTATTCGTTTCGGAAAGGGGCTCGAGGAGCCTGCTGAAGGTCGTGAGTTCACCTCAGCCATGACTATTGGCATTGCATACTTCTTAGGTGGCTTTGTGCCGCTGATTCCTTACTTCTTCACTGAAACTGTTGAAATGGGCCTTATTGTGTCGGCAATTGTTATGGCTATCACTTTGTTCTTGTTTGGTATTGTGAAGACGATTGTTTCGCTTGGCAACGATTGTCCCAAACAGAAGATTATTGTGAACGGTTTCCAGATGCTTTTGACTGGTGGCCTTGCTGCCGGTGCTGCCTGGGCTCTTGTTCGCGCGATTGAGTAAATTAGAAAGAAATTTGTCTGTTGCACGTTTCTGTTGTTCACTGGCCACAATATTAATGAGGAGAAAATGATCTTTTCTTTCTTTCTCTAGGCAGTTGTGCACAAGAAACTTATTTATTAAAACCAGCGATTTTTCTGTCTGGTTTGTCTCTTGCATTGTTTTTGTTTTGCGATTTCGCAATAATTAATTGTTTTTTTTTTTTTCTGAGCTCCAAAAGGAATATTTTTGTTGAGCATATACATAATATTATCTAAATTTGAAAATTGATGACTTGAATTTTTTTGTTGAATAATCTAAATTTTCATTCAAAACTATGAGCATAGGGAGTTGGTTCTTAGGTGGCAGAACTTGTAATTCGGTCAATGACTTTTCGTATGTTGGAAAAATTAAAACAGGAGAGTGAGGTACCGAAGCAGAAAAAATAATGTTGTGGATATGCAAGAATCTGCTATGTTTCTCGAGTCCTATAGTTATCATTATTAATAGCAATTTATATCTAGTAATATCCCATGGAAAACATAAGGAAAAGCAAAAACAATGAGCTATAAATGCTTTCCTCGTCAAGATACACTGGTAAGCCAGTCTAGAGCGGGGCGAACGATATAACTTGAAGCAGGATATAAGCCCCTCAGTAACTTTTCACCAGGTCAGTCAATTTGGTTTCGCAGACCTGAGCAAGCGCGTTAATGAGAACTGATCTGGTTACGATTTATTCTTCAAAGTTGTCACAAATGTTTTATTTTTGCTTCATAGTTGTCTAGTTCGCTATATAGCCGATACTAGTACTGTAAAAAGACAGACCCTCACTGAAAAAAAATTTTTTTTTTTTTTTTCCCACTTACAAAGTGTCCCACGCATAGCGATAGACCATGCCGCGACACGATTATCCTAAAAGGTTTGCTCAAATCAGATGAACTTTATAGTTCTTAGAGCCATGAACAAAAGACTATTTTTGTTTTTCTATTTAGGGTTGTTCAGTTTCGGGTGCCAGAAACAATATAATCTAGAACAAACTATCTACATCCATCTACGTAGATGCCGTGACGGGTCCTATTCTAGATCTGATGTAACTATATTTCCAGTACCGAAGGGAGAGTCATTTTTATTTAATATTTTTTTGGTGCTATTAATGGCCAATCACAATAGTCCCAAAATCATAGATTATTGTCTTTTCGTATTATTATTATTGTTATTATTTTTTAACAAAAAATTACGGCCTGCAAAGAACGGAACGTTATTAATTCTAAGAAAAACTATATTATGTAATCAAAATCTATCAACAGTAGTGTTAAAAGTAGCTTTGCTTATAAATGGTCTAGGGTTATATTGAGATACGGTTCTAGACTCGAGTACCAGCGTTTTAGAAGCTTGCTCGACCCCCTGGGTCTAGATTTGACAATGGGTTGCACCCTCATTGTATACTGTCAATTTTTCCGCGTAACTTAGCTTATATGTGCCACCCGTCAGCTGGCAAGCTACCTAGCTGAGTTTTCTCCAGTATTCTGCCCCATGCATAAATTTTTTTTCCCTGAGAGTCAGGCGATAGATGGGCGTGACATTAATGGTATGTCTGCTGCCAAAGGCATTGGCTGGTAACTCTATCTTTTGAAAACCAGAGTGGATACTTTGGCAAAAGGAAAGAAGAAAAAAGCATTAAAGATAGGGAATAGCAGCAATAGACGGGGACTATGAGCATGTAGTAACTGTGTCTCGGAAACCTTTGATTTTTGATTTGTATGTTGCTTCGCCAGGTTAATAGCAACTAAATTATGAAATACCAGGTGACCTCCGCCAATAATACTTCATCACCCAATGGGAACTGGATGGAGGGAAGCACGCCAATCTATTGAAATCTTTCATTAGTAGCGTGCCTCGTCACACCTTTAGTAACCTGTTTCAGCTTTGCGCAGGTAATGGCGTTCAGGGAAAGTATTTCCAAATGAGGTACATCAGCAAGCGAAATCATTGTTGCTAGTGGGGTCAGCTGGAAGCACTTGACCACGTTCTCAAGGAGTGCCCTTTACATCCTGCAGAACGAGAGTTATTGTGAAAGGTTTCCCCGGATCTGGATTCCGATATTCTTCTTTGTGCCTAGAAGGGTCTTGGAGCGGTGGTTACGTTCTTAGATTTGCTACCGCAACTTCTTTGCTTATAGTTCGTTTGATTAGAGCAGCTTGTTAAGGTTTTATCGTGTCACACTCTGCCATTGATCTACTAGGTATTATGTATCGGAATTTTCCCTTAGCACATGGAATTTTTCGTGGAGAATTCGACGTCATCTAACGTTTGAGCCTATAATACGTGCTGATGCCGCCACCTTGCCAGTCTCATGGAGACAAATGTTTTAAATTTCATGTTTTGTATGTCATTTTATTTGTAATTATCTGATGTGAGAACTATAAACTGATTATTTATCTACCTAACCTTCGATTGTTTTTATTATTCATCTATTTATCTATAGATAGATAAATGTTTCTTATCAGAATATCTAGAAGTCGTATAACAAAAATCAAAATAGCAAGAAGATATGAAAGAAATATATATAGTATATAGTTCTAACAGTTATCTAAATGACTCTGATAATGTAACACTTTAGTACATGTTGGAGGCTTTGATATTATTGAATCATTTCAACTCAGTGTTTTTATAAATAAAAACAATTGGTTTATTGAGAAACTATAGCATCCAACAAGTATACGGGAGGAATATTAGCACTTATAATCCCATAAATCTTTCATGCTGAGGGAAGTCCAAGATATAACATGTTGTAGCTGGAGACTAGAGATTGACATGCAGAGAAGTCTCAACAAACTACTTTAATTGACTACCGGTAAATAAGGTACCGGGAGGAGTCCAAAAACTTGATTATGACAACAGTACCTTTTTTTACTACCAAGAATAACCTGGAGATCAAGGTATGAGAGAGCTTTTATTTTGCAATTGTGCTCTGTAGGATGCAAAGTAGATGCGTAAATGTCCCTTCTTTGTGCCCACCAAAACGTCAACCTACTTTTTTCGAAACTTTCCTTTAATATAATTGTAACGCAGCTAAATTTATAATCCCGGTTACCGTTAGCTCTTAATAGCCGGAATAACTTGCTAAAGGTATGACAAGATACGGTACTCATAAAATATTTCAGTGGATTGGGGTAATTCCCTTCATGCATATACTCTTAGGCGATGAAGAAGTATTATCAGAGTTTGTCCGGTATTTCCATAGATATAGATAGATAGATAGAAAATCAGTTTATTCTTCTTACATCAAATAGTTACATACAAAATTACAAAACAAAATGACATACAAAGAAGACATGAAATTTCAAAAACATTCGTCTCTATGAGACTGTCAAGGTAGCGGTAGATATAGATAGATAATCAGTTTATTGTCCTTACATCAAATAGTTACATAAAATTACAAAACAAAACGATATACAAAGAAGACATGAAATTTCAAAAACATTTGTCTCTATGAGACTGGCAAAGTAGCGGTGTCAGCGCGCGTAATAAGTTCAGACGTTCGATGGCGCCGAATTTTCCATGAAAGTATCCATGTGCTAA
>QQZM01000044.1:51424-87372 GCA_013365045.1 Geotrichum candidum | reverse complement strand
ATAATAATAATAATAATAATAATAATAATAATAATAATAATAATAATAATAATAATAATAATAATAATAATAATTTTCACATTAAGTATAATAAATAATTTGGTAATTGTTTCTTCAAGGTTGGTGGTATTCTTAACTTTTTTTTTCATCTTTTTTGTTTGTTTGTTTTGGTTGTTTGTTTTGGTTGTTTTTCCCTTCACCTTTCAGTATTGAATACTATGTACTGATGGACCAAATGGCCTTGTTAACGTCGGGCTCCGAAATCACAACACCAGTTTCTGTGCACTTGGCCTTGGTACGAAGTTCAGTACAAAGGCCGTCAATATCAAGATTGCTGAACTTGGGGTGAGCGCTGATTCTGTCCCAGATATCATTGCATCCCATCAAGTTTTCAGTCTTAGCAGGGACAGTATCCTCGTCAGGTGTGAGCACAGGTGCATTCTCTTGCGCCGTCGCCGGCTGAGGTTGTTGGGACGCCGATATATTATTGTTTTGCATGTTAGTAGGCTCTAGCGGATCAAATATGCTCACTTCTGTGGTAAGGCCGTTTATAGAATTAAAGTACTCCTTGTCAAAAATCGGGTCCCGGTACTCTGACAGGAAATCAAGCTCAAAAATTGGTGGAGATATCATGTTGGCTGCATTTTGAATGTCAGTGCCAGGGAGATTCTTAGATACCTTAAGAAGTGGTGACGGTGGCTTCTGCGAATTGATCACAACCTGACCAAGCGTGGGTTCTGGATTAGACCCAGCTAGAGGAATGGGATTCTCAGTAGTGCCGCATGCCATACTTAACTTGTCGCAGAAGGACTCTGTATCCGCAGTGTCGGGGGTGGGCTGTGAGGAAGACGAGTCACTGATCAATGATGGAGACTGGTTGAATGAGAACGGTGATGATCCATCTAACTGGAGATTTTTATTTGTCGCTGGTAGCTTATTCTCCTTAGATCCAAAAAACGGGAATTCAAAGGTAAACTTGTTAGACCCATCTGTCGATGGCACCGAGACATTCGAGTTCCTTGATGATCTATATTTTTTGAGCTCATTCTCCAAACGGGTAACCTGGTCCTTCAAAAACTTGTTTTCATTGTTTTTTGACCGCGACTCGGTTTCCAACTCGGATACCCGATCTTCAAGATCCTTCAAATGCTTTTCCTTACGCTCACGGAACGCCCGCTGGGCAGCACGGTTTTGTGCTTTCCGCTTGCTCACAGGCTCTGTGTTGTCAATCTTTCTACCAGGTTTGCCAGGCTTCTTGGCTGGCACTGACGAGTCCATTTTCTTTACCTTTGAATTCTTTTCCTTGGAGGTCTCATCAGAAGTGACAGACACAGAGGCTTTTCTTTTCTCTGAGAGCGCCGGTGGCAGGTTTGGTGAGTCATCATTCGAGCTGCATGTATCGCTCGAAAGCACAGATGACGCAGTTGTGGTATTGAGCGGTGGGGAGTAGGGGGAAATCGAGTTAGCGGAGCTCGGAGTCTGATCGTTGTCAAGTCCTGGTGGCAGGTCTAGCGCCAGAGAGTTGTCGAGACTGAATGGAGAGAAAGAACTGTGAAACTGGGAACCAGAAAAGTCATGTTCAGGATTGATAAGCTCAGTTTTAGTAGTTTGGTCTGCTAAAGGATCGCTAATAGACTGCTCAAAATCGAAAAAAGAAGACATTGCTAACAGTTGAGGTAAAATCAAACGGTGGTGAAGATGTTATAAACTATCTCAATCGATAGAAGCCGGTATGAACTGTAGGAAAAAGAAAAAAGTGGCAAGAAGAAGGAAAAAAAATCCTAGTCTGATCGAGGTAATTGACAAGATTTGTAAATGAAGAAACTTTGGAAATGTTGATTACAAATGAAACTTTGGCTCCTTCCAACAAAAAACAAAAAAATAAAAAACTTAAAAAAAAAATTAAAAAAAAAAAACTTTAAACGGTCTTATGTTTTCTGTGAGGTTCTTTGTAAGCCAGCTGCAGATAATAATAATAACAGAGAGCGATTTTAATGTGTTAAAAACTGAAATGTATTTACAGGTGCTAGTAATAATGATAATAGGACAACGAAGCAGAATGGGTTTACGTTGAAAGGATAAAAGACAAGAAATTTACAGGAAAAAGAGAAAAAAAGAAAGAAAATAAAAAAGAACTAGAAAAGTGATTCTTATGAACGCTTTATATAAGAGTGGGATATTTAATGTAATGTTAAAATATACATACATTTCACTATGTGAGTCCATGTGCAAAGCCAAACAAAAAAAAAAAGGCTTGAAGTTTGCGGCCAAGTAGGATCAGATGTCAGTGTGATAATGATAGCCGACAGGGTAAATTCCAGTCTTTGCAGTGGTAATGATAACAAGATTAGTCCTGAAGTCTCGCAAACTTTGAATCTTTAAAACCATATGCGTGAATGACTGTGACTGGAATTGGCCTGAACTTTGTCGTTAATAGGCTGTGTAAGCAGAATGTCAAAGGTTTTGAACCAAGTGAGTCCCGTTGGAACGCTGCGGAACACTTAGCACTTGCTATTCTGTGTTTTCATTTCTTATAAAATTCAACTGGCAAATTATTAATTGCGCTGGGCCGGTCTAGATCGTTCAATTCGTATTAAATCCATGGACAAATTCATAAATTGCATTAAAATACTTTGGTCTAACACTCTCAAAAACCTAATGAAGACCAATTTGCTGACTCACATTTAGCAAAGCCCGATCGTATGTCTCTATTTGAGTTAGATGAATTCCTCTTCGTCTTGACCTACTTTATTGCGGCTGTTTGTATAACTATAATAATTATCCTTATAACTATTTGATCTAAGGACAACAAATTGATTATCTATCTATATAACTGTTTAAGCCATTGGATGTGGTCAATGTCACTAGAACTTACGCCTGTTGTAAAAGAAAGAAAAAAAAAAAAAAAAAAAAAAAAAAAAACCGTTTGACAACGGGTATAATCAGCGTATAATGATGTCTTATTTCTCGGATGCAAGTGTAGTGTTGCAGTCAAGTATGAAGCTCTTGCATAATATATCGTATTCTGTAGTTGGAATTCAGACTCCCTTTTTTCTGGCAAAATTCTACTCTAGACCGATCACTTTTCCCCGTGTTCTGCAAACTGGCGTTCTGTATAAAAATTTGAAGTCAAGTTGGTACCTACCGATCATGAGAAATACCTACCGTTTTATTTCTAGATGTTTTCATGTTTCTCACCCAAGTTTCTTATGGGGGGATTAAAGAAGCTCATTCTGAAAGCTGAGTGCCCCCCACCATAATTCCATTTCTGCCCCCAAAAGTGCTGTTGTTGTTGTTGTTGTTGTTGTTGTTGTTATTTGTGTGACCTAAATCTCTGGTGTATGTTCTAGCAGGTTCAATATGACTTTTTTTCTATGCTTGCACTATTAACATCATTACGTCATTCCACTTCCTCTTCTTTACTGCCGTTTCTGCTGTTAATTGGAGCTGGCTAAAACAGGGTAACCCTTTGAGATTGATAAATAATACAGTAAACACGTGATTCATTATGGCTAAATGTTTGTTAGAAAGGCCAGTTTCTTCGTCTTGGGTACTGTACTAATCCATAACCAGGAGGACCCTTGGGGGTTTCTACTTATCGTTATTGTTATCATACCACCTTCTCCAAGCTTTGCTGCTTCTCCAACACAATGGTTTAAATCCATACAAGCCATTGGGTATGAACCTGTCCTTGGGTCTGGCTTTAGCATGACTTAAATCAAAACAAGCAAAAAGAACAACACAAAAAAAAAAAAATAGTAATTCTATAAAATTTAAAGTCGGTTGCTTTTCAACTACTTCACCCATAATCATCATCGTTTATTATCTGTTGAATATTCTACACCACCCCACTACATAACCACCCTTCCAGTTCCTTCCAGTTCCTTTCATTTCTTTTCACTTTATCTCACCACACCAACTTCTTCATACTTATTACTACTAATGGAGGTCTTCACGCTACCTCTTTCAGAGAGCGGCGAGCCGATTTCCTCAGGTCAGGGCCAGCTCATCAAGCTTCCTCCACCTTCAGACAATCCGTACATACTCAGATTTGTTATTTTCTCTGCGTCTGAAATCGTGAATAAAGGTATAATCCACTGCAATGTCCCACCTCCAGGCGTCGAATTCAATCGGTTCAAATACTACCCACACCCGATTAAAGCAAATTTCCACAATGAAACCCAGATTGACATTGTAATATCTTCTTCCGGTGCTTTCTCCTATTTTATCACATTCCTTCCTGTCACCGACCCATACTTCAATCCTGACTATGTAGAGATTGCTGTAAACACTCAGAGCGAAAACGACGACGACTTTTACGAGCAGAACGCAAACCTATCTCGCTACTCACTTTCACCTACCTCGTCTTCGGTCTCCCTCAAAAATCTTTCAAAGACAACTTCATCACTTGAGATCTCAGAACAGTCGTCACCAGCAGACTCCTCACAATATCTGGCAGTACCCCAAGATACATCAGATGTTATCAGTTTACAAGAGGAACCCACGCAGAAGGTCCGTAACGAATACCTCGAAGACGTTTCTCGCAGCTGCACCAACAAATTCTACTTTACCGTGTCTGCCGGCTTCAAGCTTGATGGCCAGCCACTCTCGCTCAATTCGCTAAACATACAATCTGTCGTATCTAAATGGATGGGCCCGCAAGACACCTGGAAACATAAACTTGAACTCATAAAGGAAAAGGGCTACAACATGATTCATTTCACCCCACTTCAAGAGCGTGGACAGAGTAATTCACCTTACTCTATATATGACCAGCTGGTATTTGATCCAGGGCATTTCCCAAACGGAGAAAAAGATGTTGCCGATCTTGTTTTTTACATGGAGCATAACCTAAAGCTGCTATCAATGACAGACATTGTATTCAACCATACGGCTAACAACTCGGACTGGCTCAAAGATCATCCGGAGGCAGGGTATTCTTCTATTACAGCGCCACATCTAAACCCAGCAATTGATCTCGATAACTCACTGCTAGAGTTTTCTGACAATCTTAAAACACTCGGATACCCCACATTTCTTTACAGCATGGACGACCTGTACAAGATCATGGAGGGCATAAAATCGCACGTTCTACCAATGGTTAAACTATGGGAGTATTATGTTGTAGATGTTGAAGCTATCAAACGGGAAGTACTTGACAACTGGGGAAAACTGAGTTCAATAAACGTGTCAATTCCTGATGATGTAAAAGCTGATCTGAAAAAGCTTGCAAGATTTACAGTTGACTATGCGTCAGTAGGATTTGACCACTTTGGTCATGCACGATTCAAGCGAAGCCTGGACAAAAAACGATTTATTCCAATTCTCATTGCATTGCTACCCAATGAGCCATCGCTTGATGATGTTGCCAAACAGGCAACTTCGATTCTTAACGAGGTTAATCTGCCGCTGTATCAGGAGTACGATGCAGACGTGAACGAGATTCAATCCCAATTGTTTAATAGAATCAACTTCACGCGGCTTGACCCCAACGGTCCAAAATTTGGTGAGATCAATCATGAAAATCCGCTTATTGAGACTTACTTTACGCGTGTAAAGACTCGGCCCGTTGGAAAAGTGGTTGAGTTGGCCAATAATGGCTGGATCTGGAATGGCAACCCTCTCATTGACTTTGCCAGTGAAAAGTCTAAAGCGTATCTGCGCCGCGAGGTTATCATCTGGGGTGACTGTGTGAAACTCCGGTACGGGAACCACCCTTCAGAGTCGCCATACTTATGGGACCGGATGACCAAGTACACTCAGCTATTAGCCAAGTACTTTCATGGTTTTCGAGTTGACAACTGTCACTCTACCCCTCTGCATGTTGGCGAGTATTTTTTAGACAAGGCACGCTTGGTAAGAAGTAATCTCTATGTTGCTGCTGAGCTTTTCACTGGATCCGAAGATACAGATCGAATCTTTGTCGAGAGGTTGGGTATTACCTCATTGATCAGAGAAGCCATGCAGGCCTGGTCCGTCGAAGAACTTTCTCAACTCGTGCATCGCCACGGCGGCAGACCTATTGGTTCGTTTTCTAAGCAGCCGGTCTACACATATGAGAAGTTTGGTACTAACCCCAAGCGCTTGCATCTGGTACGATCCTCAAGTATTCATGCGTTGTTCATGGACTGTACTCATGATAACTTGATGCCGGCACAGAAGCGAACAGTCGAAGACACACTTCCCAACGCAGCCTTGGTTTCCATGTGTGCGTGTTCAGTTGGCTCCGTCATGGGCTACGATGAGGGCTACCCGAAGCTTCTGGAAATTGTCACTGAAAAAAGAGAGTACACATTTGGTGGCGGTATTACAAAGATCAAAAGGATACTTTCTGATGTTCATACCGAAATGGGACAGCTCAACGCCAATGAAATGCATGTTCATCACGAAGGCCAGTACATCACTGTACATAGAATTAACTCACGCACTGGTGAGGGTTGGTTTCTGGTTGCCAGAACCAAGTTTGGTGACGAAGGTTATCAAAGAAGTAAGTGATTAAAAATTTTTTTTTTTTTAACTGACTTGCTAACATCTTTAGTTAATGATATCTCACTTAAAGGCATTACAGCTGAATGCCATCTTAGCGTGGCTTTGAAAAGGACTGGTAATCCCAAGTATGACCCTGAGTTCATAACTGGTATTCCAACCGAGGTTGTTGAGCTGGATCATCCTACAATTAAATTTGATGAGGCTAACGACGAAACCACTATAAGCTTCAACAATGATTTTCCCCAAGGCTCTATTGTTTTGCTCAGGACCTCCATCAGAAAGATTGACAAAGATCTTGACACATTTGTCCGTACTGGAGCTGACGAGGCTATCGCGAATATGGATTTCTTGGATTTGAATATCATTTTATACCGATGCGATAGCGAAGAGCGTGATTCGAGTGGTGGTGCCGATGGTGTTTATGACATCCCTAATTATGGAGAGCTCAAGTACGCTGGCCTCGTTGGTTGGATGCAGCCCCTCCTGAAAATGATCAATGACAATAATCTAGCTCATTTGATATGTGAGCATTTGAGAGATGGACTGTGGGCATTGGACTATAGTGTCAACCGACTGTACAAGTACGAGAAACAGTTCCCTAATATTCGTCCCTATATCGATTGGCTGAAGAGCCGGTTTGATGCTATTAGAGAGCTACCGCCTTTTATGATTCCAAGATATTTTGCCTTGATCAAGGTAAATGCTTTCATTGCTTGCCGCAATCAGTGTTTTTCCTTGACATCCTCTTATGTCAGCGCTGGTACATTCTTTTTGCAACTGATTTCTTTGACGTCGGTTCAAATGGTTGGTAAGGTGCCGAGCACCTCTTTGGTTCCTTTTAAGACCGTTGGATCTATGGCGGCAGGTCTGCCTTTTTTCAGCCACGATTATATGCGCTGCTGGGGTCGTGACGTTTTCATATCACTTCGAGGGCTACTGATTTGTATTGGTCGACACGAAGAAGCCAAGCAGCATATTCTTAGTTTTGCAGCAACGCTAAAACATGGTCTAATTCCGAATCTTTTGGATGCCGGAAGGAACCCACGTTATAATGCAAGAGATGCTACTTGGTTCTTTACCCAGGTGCTCCAGGAGTACGCAAACGAAGTACCCGATGGATATAGCATTTTTAACGAAACAGTGAAACGTCGATTCCCCTTAAACGATGACTATGTGCCTATAGATGACCCCCGAGCGTTTAGCGAGACTTCTACGATTGCTGAAATTTACTACGAGATTCTTGCTCGCCACGCTAAGGGCATTGAATTTAGGGAGGCTAACGCGGGGCCTAATCTTGATTCACAAATGAAGGACGAAGGCTTTAACCAGAAAATTTACGTTGACTGGAGCACAGGATTTGTGTTTGGCGGCAACGAGTACAATTGTGGAACTTGGATGGATAAGATGGGAGAGAGCGAGAAGGCTGGTAACAAGGGGTTCCCAGGCACTCCTCGAACGGGAGCAGCGGTTGAAATTACTGGATTGCTTAAGAGCACAGTGCGGTTTGCGATCGAACTGAGCAAAAAGGGGATATTGAAGCATGATTACGTCGTGAATCAGCATGGAGACCAGGTAACGTTTCAGGCGTGGAATGACAAGATTCAGGAGACTTTTGAGTGTGCATACTACGTGCCCTTAAATGCGGACGATGACAGCAACTACGACATTGAAAGACAAGTTGTTCATCGCCGCGGCATTTACAAGGACCTTTACCGATCAACAAACACGTACGAAGACTACCAGCTACGACCTAATTTTACCATTGCAATGGTAGTAGCCCCTGAGTTGTTTGTGGTGGATCATGCGATCAACGCAATTGCAATGGCAGACCAAATCCTGCGAGGTCCTATTGGCATGGCAACGCTTGATCCCGATGACTTGAACTACCGCCCGTATTACAATAACAGCGAGGATTCAACCGACTTTCAAACGGCCAAGGGTCGCAACTATCATCAGGGTCCAGAATGGGTCTGGTGTACCGGGTACTTTTTGCGCGCGTTTCTTAAATTTGATATTCTCAAAAAGCAACAGGATGGGTATACTGAAGAGTCCCTGGTCGAAACGTTTCAACAAATTTCTCGGCGTTTGAATGGCCATCGCGAATGGCTAAGGAGTTCTCCATGGTTTGGCCTAACTGAACTCACTAATAAAAATGGCCAGTTTTGTCCAGATTCGTCGCCAACGCAGGCGTGGTCAACGGCAACATTGATTGATTTGTTTCGAGACTCGCGCGAGTACACATCATCTTTTGAGCTTTTCTAAGTGGAGAGATTGGGATTATGTTTTTAAGAACAGCAGATACGAGTGTATAATAGGTTTAAGACAATATTGCTTTTAATATATTGATTTTCAAGTAGATATATTTTGTTTTACGTTTGACTAGAATTTTAAGGGATGCTGAGTATCATCACTTGTGAAAATTAACAACTTGTGGATCATTATAATGGTTATTGACGGTCTAATAGCGTTGGTGTGTTTTTATTTGGACCAAAAGTAAACAAACCCACGTGACCACATACATTTCCAAAGGAAAAAAACCAAAACAAAAACATGTCTTTGTCGGCATCGGAGCTTTGATCTCAGTTCTAAACATTTATTAAACCAACACTATCAAATTGCATTCTACACATATATTTATATTCAATTAACAGCATGGTAAGAACTTGAACTTGATAATTAAAAATTTTTGTTTCAATTATTTTTAATTGTCGTTTCTTTTGTTTGGATTTGTACTGACGGTTATGACCCCAGTCTAAACCCCGACTTGACTATGGCGCCGCCGCCAGCACCAACCGCACAGTGTCAGCCAGTGCGTTTACGCAGCTTGACCCGGCGCAGGTGCGGCAATTAAAGGAGGCGTTCACGCTACTGGACAGCGACGGCAATGGCACCGTGAGCAGTCAGGACCTTGCCGAAATGATGGTATCGTTGGGTCTCCCTGCCGACGTTGCCAGCGAGGCCGAGGCCACGCGGATGCTGGCGCTCATGCCGCAGCCGCTCACGTTTTCGTCGTTTCTGACGGGCATGAGCGGCCTGCTGGGCAGGCTCTCCAGCGTGGCTGACCTGAACCAGGCGTTTTCGGCGTTTGAGGACGATGCCCCGGCCGCCGGCGCCGCGGGACAGAAATCCGAGAGCCGTATTCATGTGGATGAATTGAGGGAGTTGCTGGTTGAGAGCGGCATGAGTGAGGCGGATGTGAACCAGTGCTTCAAGTCGTTTACCAAGCCGGGCGGGTTTAGTGGTGATTGGTTTTACTACAAGGACTTTATTTCGCTGGTCAAGGGTGATGAAGAGGTTAACAGCAACTAGATAACCTACTGCTAATCTACTAACATGAATTCATTTCTTCTATTTAATCATTATTTTAACAATTTTTTTTTTTTTAATTTTTTTTTTTGTGTTTTATATATATTTAAACGGAACGTACACAAATAAGAATTAAAATATAAACCGTCACTTGGTAAGACCCTCCCCTCTTCTATAACAAAAAAAAGAAACAACAACCCCTCCGGGCTCCTCTGTAGAAATATGAAACGCTTTAATGAGGCAGAATTAACTCATCGCAGCCCCAGTCCTCGTAACTACCATCGGGCAGATAACGTCTAATCACCAGCGGCAGCTTCTTTTGGGTGAGTTCCTTCATGGCAATTTGTAAGGGATCCGTCTCGCCCTCGAGATCCACCAGCACGGGCGCGTTCATACTAATCTGCAAGGCGCGGGTACCCAGAACGCGGGCGCGCTCGTATTTGGTCATGTAGGGGGTTGTGTTGCGGTCCTCCTTGGGCACAGCAAGCTCCTTGGCGGTTTTCTTGCGGGGCAGGTTGTTGTTGGCAGGGTTGCTTTCGACTATCGTTCGGCCGTCGGCGGTGGTTGTATTGAGGTTGCCGTTAGAGTCAAAGTTCTCTTCGTCGCCGGAGAAATCATTGTTGAAGTCGCCTTCATCCAGCACGTTTTCAAATCCCTCGTTGTATCTGGATTGCGTGTTAGAAATAGGAAATGGAAATTGCAAAAATGTTACATATTTTTGTTTGGTTTACTTACGCTTCTTCGTCGGACATTGTGTGTTGTGATTGTGATGCGGAGTGGTGGTAGTGGTGATGTTTGTTGGCGGGTGTGTCGTTGAAAAAAAGTCTGAAATTTTTTTTTTCTTTTTGCTGTTCCGGGCGCGTTGGTTTTAATTTGGGAGGAATCAGGATTCCAGTGAGTAAGGGATTAGTAATGATGAATAACAAATGACAGAATAATTACGTTAACAAGTATTTTGTTGCCCTAGCCCTATTACCTAACCGATTACCCTGTTTGTTCGGTGCTAACGTACCGACCCATAAGAAGCATTACTAACACGCACAAAGTAGTACAAGCTGTCACTGCTTCTGGACTTGCCAAAAAAAAAAAAAATTTTTTTTGGTGATTTTTGTCCACCTCCGATCCAACTGCAAATAACATAGAGAATATCGTTGATTTTGACACTTTTTGTATTACCAAAGGATTTTTTTTTTCATATATTGTTTGAATAAGAAAAAAAAAAAAAAATTTTTTTTGAGATTTTTTTTTCTCTTTTCTTTCATTTTTTCTTTCTTTCTTCCTTTTCTTTTTATTTTTTTTTTGCTCTTCTTTTTTGTTCATTCTAATCGCCGAACGCTCCTTTTTTTTTATTATTTTTATTCGCCTTTCGTTTCTTTCTGTGACGTCGACTCGTCTCCCTTTTTTCATCCCTTTTTCCCGCGGTTCTATTGTACGAGAGTTTTGGGATAAGTGGGAACTGCTTTAATTCATTACTTACGAAATCCACTATACCTTTGGAATTTCTCCTGATTTCGCTTCAAAAGAGTAAGATATCCGCCTGAAAGTGTCGAAATTCTCTATTTCACGTCCTCCTTTTCCTGTGGTTTCCAATTTATTTTTATTTTTATCAGCCTGCGATAGCCCGTTTCGTCAATCTTTCTCCGTCCATCGCTAAATGAACTCGTTCCAAATGGCAGAAACGTTTGGATCTCCTCAACATGAACTCCCCCCCTCCAACCTAATGTTTTTCCGTAAGTCTCACCCCTCTGATACCCTCCTTTGACACAAGCGATGAAGACAGAGACAAACATGTTTTTATAAAAGCAAGAAGAAAAAATTAAAAAAAAAAAACCGTTGGGATAATGACGACAAACCAAAACTTGGAAAATTTTCACTCTAAATTTTTTTTTTTAATTTTTTTTTTTTTTTTTTTTTTTTCCATCACCAAAAAAATTTTTAGCTCTCCCCTTCTTCTTCTCTCTCTTCATGCCAATTTTATTCCCCTACTAACCATGCCGACATTTTTAGAAAACATGGGAAACAACCAACATCCTACCACTCTTCCTCCCCCCTCCTCAGTCACCTCAGCGCCTGCGCCCGTCGCCCCTGTCGCCGGCTCGACGCTTGCCGACGCCGCCGACGCCAAAAAAAATGCCAGAAAGCCGAAACCTAGACCAAAAAAGTACCTCTGCCCCGAGCTAAACTGTGACAAGGCATACTCCAGACCGTGTCTTTTGCAGCAGCATTTGCGATCCCACGCTGACGAGCGTCCCTACGTCTGTACCCATCCTGGCTGTGGCAAGGCCTTCCTCAGAGACTCGCACTTGAAGACTCACATGCTCTCACATTCGGTTGAAAAGCCCCTGTACTGTACGTACTGTGGAAAAGGGTTTAATACAAACCAGCATCTCAACCGCCACGAACGCACCCATGTTCCCTCCATCAAGTGTACCTACGAAGGTTGCAATTCTGCCTTTAGACGCAACTCCCAGCTCAGACGACACATCTCAGAGTGCCACACTTTTAGAAAGCAATTTGTCTGCCCCTCGTGTCCCCGCGAGTTTGATGTCAAGAGCCGACTCGACACCCACTTTGCCAAATCTCACGGTGGTACCAGCGCGGCCACCAACGCTACGGTGCCGCCTCCCGGCATGTCCGTCACCAGCGGGTTTTCTGCTCCCGTCGGCCTCAACCACAACGCTTACCACTGTGGTAGTGAAGGTTGCAACGAAAAGTTCAGTTCTTGGCCCGACCTCCAAGGTCACATCAAGTTTGCCCACAAGCAGCTTGGATGCAACTTTTGCGGCAAGCTTTTCAATACTCCCGAGGCCCTCGACCTCCACGTCAAGGAGCATGACATGGAAAACTCCCATCTGTTGACGCACGAATGGCACTGCCGTGAGTGTGATAACACCTCGATGGCGTCCACTTTCAGAGAAAAGGATAGTCTCATCTCCCACTATCAACAATACCATGGATTTGTCCCCGATACCCTCCAGGTTCAGGTTCAGACCCCTGCATCAGCCGACTGTCTTCCACCTTTGTCGGCCATAACAGAGTCAAAGCAGCAGCAATTCCTACAAACGCTGCCACAGCAGCAGGCGACGCAGTCATTACCCCATCTTCCTTACAATCTCCCCTACAACGGCCACCTTGCACCTCCGCAGCAACAGCAGTTGCCCACTGTCCGCGAGCCCTTATTCAAGGGTCACTCAATCATTGACAGAATCACCGGTTCTAACTATGATGCCCACCGCCGGATTGAGTGCCCGGTTGAAGGCTGTGGTTTCAGATTTGCTAGAGAGTACGATATGAAACGTCACGCCAAGGCTGTGCACCCTCATGTTGCCATTGATGATATTTTGGCCATTTCTCGCGTGTCGAGCGAAGCTTCTGCCGCTGCCGCTGCTGCTGCCGCCGCTGCTCAAAACAATAACAACAACAATAATACCAACAACAGCAGTAACGCCAACAGCCCCCACATTGCCAACAACACTAGCCACCTTGTAAATAATACCAACAACCACCCGGTTAGCGACGTGGGTAACAACCATTATAACGCAGCCATGCCCAAGTTTCGGTTTTACATGCCGCCGTCCAATTTGACTCCACACTCTGACCTGTCACCTGCGTCTAATCATCCTCCATCTTCTTCCTCCTCACCGGCCTCTTTCCAAGTCAAGCAAGAGGAAGTTGAGGACCACCAGCAGAATCAGCAGCATCAACAGCAGCTCCCCTCACTGTCACAGTTTCAGCAACAGCACCAGCAACACCAGCAGAACCATCACTCCCACCACCACCAGCCCAATCCCGGCCATGGTAGTGGGCTGCCATCTTTTGACCCTGCGTTAAATCTGAGCGGATCTCCCAACGGATTTGACTACCTTTCGTCACACGATCTGTCGTCGCTTGGTGGCTTCCACTCGGTGCAAATGTCGCACGAACTTCTCCACGAGCAAAACTCGGCTAATCATCATCATCATCAGCACGCGCAGCAGCAGCATCATCATCAGCAGAATGGGTTCCAGCAACACTATGGGCAACAAAGACAGCCGCAGCTGCCGCAGCAACAACAGCATTCTGGTTCCAACACTGCTAGACCCTCTCCTCAACCCGCGCAGCCCCAGCAACAAAAGGGTGATTTTGAAAGAATCGATCCTATGATTGTTAATGGTTCCGTTTAGAAAGTTTGAGAATTTTTTTTTTCCCTTGAAAAAATTCCAAAAATGTTTTATACCAAAAAAAAAAAAGGATAAAATTTGTTTATAGTTGTCATGTATATACTTATTTGTTTTTCTTTTTTTTTTTTTTCTATTATTATTAGATTATAGATTTACAAAGAAAAAAAGCCCAAAAAAATAGATATAAAAATGAGCATATATCACTCTGCTAGACAGATAAATCTTTGGACACTTTTTGGCGGGTTTTAAGGATATTGCTGGTGTATATGAAAATTTCCCATAACAAGAAATTTTTTTTTTATACTCCAATAGGAGCAGCAATAATCTCACGCAAAACAAAACAGATATTTAATTACATGATAGCTGCTGGATGGCATATAACTAATAATGATGATGTGTTTTTATTTTTAAATTGGTAGTGTGTATACTACCCCTTGGCCCTAAAACTGTATCAGCACGGCGCGGTCCATAGATCTTATCAAAGGAGGATCGAAAGAATCATATTGTTTGACGTCTCTCCCCCATGCCCTCCTTAATCGCATTATAAAAGTGCTTTTTTCAACGGCTTTTTAGTGCCATCAGACAAACTCAACGTCTGAATAAAGCATATGGATACGCTCTTTAAGTTTGGTCCCCCGCCGTGCTCAGCGCTCAAAATTGGGTGAGGACCAGTTGACAAGCAGAGTACTATTCTCATGACTAAATATATATATTAATGATACTAGGTGTGTATGAATAGGGGAGCATTATCGTGCATGAACACCATCTATATAACGGGCAAATAACCTTCAACAACTTTCAAATAGGAGCGTTAAGAATACACGATTCTTTATCCCTGTAGTCAAGGTATGGTATGTTTCAAGGATGGTACTTACCGTTGAAGAAGAAGGCAAACCTAGTGTATGTTGACTATCGGCCAACTGTAATTCCACGTTGAAGAAACGGTTCTAGTTCCCCCCTTTTCGAGTATGGTTTTTATTACAAGTGTGCGAGGCATGGTCCTAGGCGGAATGTAAAAGAACGGAGTACGACATTAGGTCAAGCGACACGCATCGCAAAAGTAAAAAAATAGTGTAGAATTTTTGATTGGAGACTGTACGTTTTTATCTTGATTTCATTTCATTTATTATTCATTACATTTATTATTATTATTATTATTATTATTATTATTATTATACATTTCATGCTTGTTCATCAGGGGCTAGTCGGCAACCACCACCGTGCAGAGTTCATGAACAAGGTTTAGAGGTTAAAGTTTTTTTTTTTTTTTTTTTTTTTTTTCATTTTTCATTTTTGACAGGCCGATGCCCTCTCTATAATGGCAAGGTTTGTTTCTCCCCTAAAAAAAGGCAACGCCATATGACTTGAAGCTAACAAAAACAACATGTTGTAAAGCATATGTATTTAGTCTTATATACTTTTTTATTGTTTAATTTCCTTTTGTTGCCAATTGAAATGTCTGATCAAACACCATGACCCCCAAAAGCACTAGCGATTGTTTTTTTTCTATTTATTATTTTTTTTTTGTTTATTCAGCTACCAATTCCTGTAGTCCATTTTCAGAGGCAAGCCGAGTAATACAGTAGCAGCAGACACAAAGAATGACTAGTGATTTACAGAAACGGTTTAAGTCGTACGGGACCGCCCTCGAGAAGGACCAAAAACTCCGCGATATGGCTTTTACTATTGACAAAAGGACCACGCAGCTGGCCAAGAAGATGGTATTTGCTGTGCATCGGCACGGCAACACCAGTATATTGGAAAAGGATGTGCTACGAGAGTTTCGCCGGGCGCCGTTCGCGGCACGGTTTCGGTACGGGTATTTGCTCGCGAATGCGCGCGAGGAGTACCTTGAAGCGGTGCTTTTGCGCGAGTTTGTGGGCCAAGTGGAGGAGACCCGGGTGGGGGCCCGGACAGAGGTGACGCTGGCCAGCATCATTCGCGCCATTGATCCGGGTGCCCGCAATAATAATAACAGCAGTGAGGCCAACAAGGGTGACAGTGATCTCAATGATGGCAATGCCGGCGGCCGCAGAGGCAGCTATGGCAGCAACGACAGCACCGGCAGCGACACCACGCTCGCGGCGCAGCTGGGGGACGACGACCGCGCTTCCGAAACGCTCTTGCTGGCGCTGTTAGATTTCTCCGGCGAGCTGGCGCGCCTGGGCACCATTGAGACGGCGCGGTATGGCTGGCCCGCGCTCGCCGTGGCCCAGGACTTGCTTTGGCACACGCGGGAGCTGGCGCCCTATGCCCATGACGCGGGCGTGCGCCGGTTTGACGCGAAACTGGCCACGCTGGGGGTTAGTGTTGGCAAGCTGGAGCGCTTATTGACGCTTGCGTGTGTAACTACGCCGCAGACTACGGTGGCACCTCTGTCTGGGAGTGCCCCAGCAGCTGACCCATCTGTGTCATCAAAAGCGTTGTCAGACTCAGCAGTGCGGCCCCCAGGTGCCTTTTCAATGGTCGACGCTGGCATGGCATCGCGTTTCCAGGACCACTCGGTGTAGCCGAACCCGCCCATTACATCATAACTTGTCTCGTTTTCTTTTTATTAGAGTTGAAGACGCGTTAGTACCGCTTGCACCTGAGGGGGCTTACATTACGAAGCATTTTTACCAGCAAATGAACGTTTGTTTCAAAAAGAAAAAAAAAACAAAACAAAAAAAAGACAGGTTTTATGCACGGTTGTCTCAGCTGAAAACCGTATGGAAAACTAAACTTGCAAGGTTATTTTTTTTTTCTTTTTGATTTGTCTTGTTACGCTTGGGTTGTTTAGCTAAAGGGGGTGAAATGATCGCTGGAACGGTTTTTTTTTTTTTTTTTTTTTTTTTGGAGACAACTGCTCTCCTTGGTGATATATTGATCAAGGTCTCCAACAACTTGTGTGTGTGTGTGTGTGTGCAACATTGCAGTAGTTTTAACTTTGCTGATGTGCTTTGTAATGGCCACCTGCTCGCAAGGCTAGAAGCACAGAACCATTGCTATATGTAGTGTATATAGAGTGACTTTGGATTTGGTCATGCTCTGCTATAGAAGTGGTGCTACAAGGGTCTGTGGTTGTTATTTATTTATTTATTTATTTATTTATTTATTTACAGGTAGTTCAAGAAACTTTTGTCCCACTCTACCCCAACATCTACGTGCCATGTACAATAATCTTCAAATATTCACCATAAGTCTTTAAAATGTCAAATCCATATGGCTTTGGCACCAAAATAAGCAAGAACTGACAGAGAAACCGAATTCCTCTTTCTAGAGACACACACAGCTATTTGTGCAAGCGTAGCCTCTAGTTGAAAAAAAAGACAGTCACCGCACACCGCTTCAATATTGATCGCAAAACTGTCGGCCTCAACATAAAACAATTCTTAGAGCACCACGACTTTAAATCAAGGGAATGTCTTTGTATTTCCGTAAAGAGCACTATCTAGTTCAATCAACTAGGCGGTTTTCTAAAATGCCATGGTGGACCCCTTGTACAACCGGATGGAGACTGTGTGTCTGTCAGCACTGCCAGAAGAATTCACCACCGATATCATATCCGTAAGTAGCACTCTAAGCGGCATCCAAATCTTACAGCTATACATGCTGTAAAGAAACGTGTATTTTGATGGTTTTGGAAGGGGGCGCGAGTTAGAACTAGCATCTGTATGTAAGCCTTAGAAATTGAAGCTATTGTGAGATCAACCCTCTCTCTAGAGTCTCTTTTCTGATAAGTGCTCAGTCTAACCATGGGTCTTCAAAGATGAGTATGATGCTTACCGAAGCAACTTGAACAAAGCAATCGTCTAAGGAGGGAAATCAAAATTATGACTTGAGGTGCAGTTAGCCTTGAGATCAAGAGACATTTAATCTTTATATTATGAGATGAAGAGAATAAAAACCATGGATATACTGCCAGGTCATATATATTGGCTCTTGAGGATCGGCTCCTTCCAATATATCAACCAGACTAGCTATTCCAGCAGTATAATGTCCACTTACATATTGCAAATATTACTCAAGAGTGACATGAGAAACATGGCGTTTAGGTGTTAGGTTGGCCACCTTGCCGTTCCGATTGAAATCCTCTTGAGAATGTATTGAGGGCCCTGAAGTATGAGCTCTATTGGCTCTATTCGAATCTTTATGAGCTGAAAAAGAATACAGTTGATATGGTGATTTCGACAGCTCGAATCAAGAAGGCATGGGAATGTGTAGATCAGGCACATATACAGAGGCTTGTAGCATCTATCCCTGCACGGCTTAATACATGCCAGGATTCTGAGGGATAGTAGCTTTCTTCCAGAATAAGTCAATCAAAATGCTTCATAACAAAAGTTTATATCATAGGTCTCGAAATATATGCGTTGCTTCTTTTTTGTACAAATTTTCTATTTTCTATAATGCACCAATAACCAACTTCATATTCTTTACGTTTCTGATTTGATTTGTTGTTATATCCATCTACAAGGTATAATTTAATTAGATTTGTTTAATAGTAGAATCCCCAGATGCCTTTTAGAATGAGTACTTGATCAGCTTTGCGGATGATAATCCGTTTATTCTCATTACATTGAATAGTTATTAACAAATTTATAAAACAAAAAGACACACAAACACGAGCTTCAAAACCATTTTCTCTATAAGACTAGCAAGGCAGTAGGAGCCAGCACGGGTTACAAGTTCAAGGGTTTTTTTAATCATCTGGCTGTTTGGAACAGTACACTATCTGCAGTTATGAAATATCAGGTATTATCAATAGAGTAATAGCCATCTGGCACTACTATATATATTGATAGTATAGGAAAGTCCAAGGAAAATTTTATATGCCATTAGATAGCTCTAATATTAATTTTCCAAGGCTAGACTAGTCAATATAGCATCAATGGACTGTTCTTAGACCATATGGTAGCAATTAATTTCAATATTGAGCAGGTTGCATCTGTAGGTTTTGAAGAAAATTTCAAAATGTACATGCTAAAGTCCGCATTACAAAAACAATATCCGCAAATTTCAAACAGGATTCCAATACAATTGTATTTATTTTCAGTTATTGTTAGTTTCAAAAAAAATTTATTCCTTTTTGCTAGATAGATAAATGTGTCCCAAGCTGTTAGAAGACCGTCACAGGCCAAATAAAAAACCTTGAGATATCTCAAAGTGACAATAAAATAGAATACCCATAACTGAACAACATGAATTTCCATGCTTGAGCAAAGATTACAATCTTGGAACATAGTTGCTGTTTCTACTGCTCTTGCCATTGTTTGGGGGAGAACGCAAGTTTACATGCTGAGTACACAATAAACCCAAAACGACGTTTGGTACCTGATATTATAAATGTGACAGAAAACAATAAAGGCAACTATGGAAGAAAAAGTAAAGTCCTAACAGAGGTTTGGGAGGGATCAGTATTTACGGGCAACCAAACTTGTCATGGACTCATACTCAAAAGAAAGCCTCCCCAAAATTAATTACGACAGGTTGAAAAGATTTCCCAGGAGAATTGACAGTTTGGTAAAGTTGTTGTTGGTAATGCTTTTGCTGTTTACACGAGTCATCCATGTCTTTTTTTTTATATTTAATTAATCCAGGACCTGTCAATAAGTTTAGCGCACACTCCCAAGTACTTTGTCATTTCAAGAGCACGAGCATTGCCATTATTATCATCATTATTAATTTAGTATTGGGAAATACATTTGGTATTGTTTGGTAGTTTAGTATGCTACCTTAACCACCATTTAGACAACCAAATGCAAGTAGCGTTTTAATTGTTGAATAGTAGTGATTGGATCAGGCATTTTTAAATGGAGGAGGTGAATAAGTTATAAGAAATATTATAAAATTAGAGATAATTGCGTTATTATACATAAATTAAAAAGATATAGAAAAAACATAGTTATTTATAGACGTAGAATGCCCTGTTATTAAAAGCTCAGGGACTTGAGTTCTTGTTACAATCGTAACAGATATTGATATGAAACCTTTATCATTTCAACATCAAGTTATGAAGTTGTTACAACCTCAAACTTGTTGTTTTAGAATGATATGAAGTAAGTGATTATTTCTAATGGTACACCGTCTGAAACTGGTGACACATCTGAAACTCCAACATTAATTACTATGTATATTTTCCAAAAAAAAAAACAAAAAAAAAAAAAAACTTTTGTGTTAAATCCTGGTTTGTACTAGTCAGGGCAATGCACCACATGAAAAAAAAGTGACACTGGGCGACGATCTAACGTTCAGAGTTTGGTCCCTGACTAGTAACACCCAAAAAATTACAACACAGTCCAACAAACAATTAAATTACAAGTAGAAACAGTTGAATTAGAATTTATTAGTTTATTAAAGATCATATCGCATTTCACAAAAAATAGGAAAGAAAAGAAAAAAAAAAAAGATAGCTGTAATACCACATAACGCGGCCTATAAAAAAAGCCATACACCCACAACAAACGCCAAAAGCATTAGAATACCCAGGAAATGAACCCAAAAAAAAAGATGAAAAATATTAGTCGAAAGAAGATTAAAATCAGTGAAGTGAAAGAAAAGATGACGTTTTAACAGTTAGTCGAGATCTGCACTTGTGATCATCACGCTGGAGCCGTTAGTCTTATTCTTTTTAAGCTTGCCAAACACACGCTTCATCATGGAACCTGAGGAGTCCTTGCCAAGACCTCCTACGGGGATGGCGCTGCTCACAGCCGCAGAATCAGCAATGATGGTCACGTCGCCGGATCTGTTTTTGACCCGCGGCGCTGCTGTGGTCGTCGCTGCGCCAGTGACGACACTAACAGCACTGGCAGCACCTTCATCATCGGCAGCTAGAATGTCCATTGCTGTTGCTGTGCTTTGCCAGCCGTAGATCACGGCTTCATCTGCGCGCATGGACGCCGGGGTTAGCGTAAACTTGAGTGTCATCTCACGCGGCACTGCCGACATGGGAGACGAAAGTCCGCTGCTGTCACCATCGCCGTGATACATAGAAAGCTGGCGGTCACTGAAGACCGACCTTTCAATTTCAATGTGTTGTTCACGTAGATCGTGCGGTTCGGTGATTTGTTCAAGCGACACCCTACCGTCAAAAAGCATGTCCACCGGCGACTCGAGCTGCACATGGCTGGCGGCCGCGTCGGTAACACCAATAAGAGCCAAATCCGCGGGGGCCAGGCAAGTAGGAAAACCAAACTCAATAAACTCATCAAACTTGGCCGGAGATGACACTAGCACTTGTAACTTATTTTTGACCTCGCTGGTCTTGTAATAGCTAGCTTTGTTGCCAACGGTGTTGACCAGTGGGAAGAGCTGCTGCTGATTACCAGAGTTTTTGAAAAACTTTGTGGGGCTGGTAAATGTGTATAACGGTGTGGTTGGAGACATAATACCTCCGGCGTTTACACGGGGGCCGCTGCTGCCCCGTGGCGACAGAGGCGACGTGAACGAACGTGATCCCGACAGCTCGGTCTTGATCGGGGGCAGATTCACGGCCTTACCATTTTGGGCCGCCTTGAGACTTTTATTTGATGACTTGACCCGAAGCGGCGGCGTCGACGGCATGGTCTGGTACATGTCAGTCGGAACTGGCGGCGGCAGCGTCGCTGGCGGTTTGCCGGGCGCGCCCTTTTTGCTACGGGTACTAATGTTTGTGGTGCCGATATCCATGACGGCTGCAGTCTCGGGTGACGGGATCCGCTTGCTGGAGTTGGAGGAGTAGTATGACGTGGTGTCCGAGTCGGAGAAGTAGCCCGTGGGGTATGAGAACGAGCTGCTGGTAGTGTGTTTGTTTGAGGAGGAGGAAAGCGACGAGCGCGTGGACGAGGAGTTTGAGGCCGGCGCTTTCGAGGTGTTGGTGAGCGAGTTCTTGCGAGGAGCGATGCTGCTGTATGCGGTACTGACAGAGCTGGAGGCACTGAGGCTTGGGTAGGGACTGGTAACGGAGGAGGCAAACGAAGTTGGCGACGCTAGCGAACGGGGGCTGCCTGAATGGGTTAGGGCGGTTTGCAGGGGTGCAAGGTTGTTAGCGGGCCTGTGCTGCGGGCTTGAGGGCGAGAAGTGGGAGGGCGACGACAAGGGTGTTGGTTGGTAGGGGAAAGAGTCTACCGGATGTTGGTGATTTTGTTGGTGGTAGTGTTGCTGTTGTTGTTGTTGTTGCTGATGTGAAATAAGGTGACCCGTTGTCTTCAGGGACCCACATGAATTAGCAGAGTTGGGAAGCGGCGGCAGCGGCGGCAGATTACCGTAATCCCCAGGCGCGCTGCTGCTGACAAACCCCGACGCCCCCAGCGTGCGCACAGATGAGACGCTTACGGCACGAGACCGCGACGCCGCTGCTGGCGGGTACTGGTGCGACGGCCCCAGGGGCACTTTCTCGTACGCCGGGTTTGAGTTTCGCGACGCTTTTGCAGCTGGGATGATTGGGGTGATCTGGGCACCCAATTGGGCGCGGAGGTCAGCGTCAAATGTGTTAGCGGTCGGGCTCAGTTCAACGCCCACGTCTGACCCATGGCTGGATGATAGCAAGCGGTGTCGCTGCGGGTTACGCGGGGGTGGGAACACGGAATCAAGTTGGTAGTAGCTGGCCATCGCGGGAGGACTGATCAGGAGCTATAGAAGCGGCGTTTGTGAGCTGGAACAAGCAGAAAAAAAAAAAAAGAGAAAGAAACTAAGGCAATTAAGAGGAAAGCCTCAGAAATAGAGATCAAATAATGATACAAAAGAACCCAAATAAAAAGGAGAAAAAAGAAGAAGGGTTGATTTCTACATCGAAAGGTTTTTTTGTCATGGACGTTTTTATGGTTGAAAAAAAAAGGTTGCAGGAGGTCGTCGTAGCTGGGAGGTATCTCAGATTGAAAACTGGGAATATCAAGCGAAACTTGGCTTTCATCCAATAGTATACTACTGCAGATATCCATGGGAAATCATAAGGATAGACATCTGGCAAGGTACATCATGCCTGCTGATCCCCTGATTTCAAGGGAGTAGGCTTGAGACACACCAACATGAGGTAGAAGAAAACAAACAACAGTAATCATGTTTAATGCATATACCAGTTGGCTTGTACTACAAACCTGAAATACAAACAATACGACACATTTGGGACTACAAATCTCTGAGTATATACAAGACGCAAGTTTATCATTACTACTATGGAATATTTATACTGTCGTTTCAGATAAGTGGCCGGACAGGGCAGATATCTAGCTAAAGGTTTGAGATATATATATACAAGGGCTTACTGTTAGCCCGTAAACCACGTATCCGAGGGAGCCTTTTCTATAATTTTTTTTTAATTTTTTTATTCTTATTTTTTGTTTTTAGACAGGGGCACTTAGATGCGCTTGACAGCACCACCTGGACTGTTGGGCAGGCGAGCAGTCAAAACCTCGACACCGTCCTCAGTAACCAGCAGCGTGTGCTCAAACTGCGCTGACCACGAGCCGTCGCGTGTCGACGACGTCCAGTTGTCGGGCCACGTCTGGTCGCGGAACGAGCCCAGCGTCAGCATCGGCTCAATAGTAAACGTCATACCGGGCTTGGCAATGCCGGGTGCCTTGTTATGAGCATAATGCGGGATGTCAGGCGGGCAGTGGAAGTACTGGTTGACTCCGTGACCACAGTATGTGCGCACAACGCCGAGCTTGTTGGCCTTGGCGTGCTTTTCAATCACATCGCCAAAGCTGCGGAAAAGAACACCGGGCTTGACGGTGGCGATCGCCTTGTCAAGGGCCTCACGGGTAGTCTCAACCAGGCGCACCACATCCGGGTTGGCCTTGGCCTTATCACCAACGTAGTATGTCTCATTGAGATCAGAGTGCAGGCCATCGCGGTAGATGGAAACGTCGAGGTTGACGATATCACCGTCCTGAAGCGGGCGCTTGTCCGGGATACCGTGGCAAATGATCTCGTTAATGCTGGTGCAGACACTCTTGGGGAAGTTGTAGTAGTTGAGTGGCGACGGGTAGGCGTTGCGCTTCATGCACTCCTCGTGGATGATGGCGTCAATCTCCTCGGTGGTCACACCGGGCTTGACAGCGGCAGCGCCAGCGTCAAGCACCTCACGCGCGTCCCGGTTAAGCTTGCGGAACTTGACAATGGTCTCGGGGTCCATGATCTCAATGTGGGAGCGGCTCACGATAGCGCGCTCGGCCTTGGGGATACCGTCAACGGCGTGGTCGGGCAGCTCGACACCCTCCTTGATAGGGCGGCGGGGAGCGAGGGGGTAGACGGCACGCAGATCACCGGTGTAAGCCTCCGCGGGGAAGGGGTCGTAGGTGTCGACGCCAGCCTTGGGATGAATTGACTTGTGGACGCGCCAGTTGCGCTTGAAGCACTCCTGGCTGCAGAAGTAGCTGGTGACATTGTTCTTAAGACAGGTCGGGCACTTGAGGGTACCAGATGCCTCCTTGCCACAGTCGGCACCACAGCATGTAAAAGTCATGATGAATATATATATATGTGTTTTTTAGTTAGGGAAACGAGTGATGACAGTCGCTAAAGAAAAAAAAAAAAAAGGGAACTCATGACGATCGTGTTTTTGGCCATGATTTGGGTCCCCGCTGGTGTGTGAAAATTTTGCTGGGAAAGGGTTGTCTCAAAACAAAAGTCCCAAAAGTCCCAGCGCTGCTTTTTTGCTCAAAATTTTCAACTCGAAAAAACTGAAAAAATTTTTTTCTTTCTTCTTCTTTCCCATCCCAGCACCTTCAAACTCTCCCCCCTCCCATCGCTACCCACAACAATGAGCAACGGTGTTGATTACGTGCTGTTTGAAGAAGCAGCGGGCTATGCCCTTTTCAAGGTCCTTCTGCAACCCCAGACCATCGGCGCCCGTCTGCCCGAGGTCCAGGAGGCCGCCAACGACATCTCCAAGTTCCGCAAGGTTCTCGAGCTTGTTACCTTTGCTCCCTTCAAGGGCGCCGCCCATGCGCTTGAGAACGCCAACGACATCTCTGAGGGCATTGTAAGTGACTACCTCAAGGCCGTGTTGGAGCAGAACCTGCCCAAATCTGAGTCCAAGAAGGATAAGCTCAGACTCGGCATTTCCGACAAGAACCTGGGTCAGAGCATTAAAGAGGTTGTGCCCGATGTTGAGTGCATCTCCTCCGAGATTGTCCAGGATTTGCTCCGTGGTATTAGAAACCACGGCATTAAGCTGATACAGGACCTGCATGAGGGTGATCTCGAGCGCTCGCAGCTCGGTCTGGGTCACGCGTACTCCCGTGCTAAGGTTAAGTTCTCCGTCAACAAGAACGATAACCATATCATCCAGGCGATTGCCCTGCTCGACCAGCTCGATAAGGATATCAACACCTTCTCCATGCGTGTCAAGGAATGGTACGGTTGGCACTTCCCCGAGCTGGCCAAGATTGTTCCCGACAACTACACCTACGCGCGCCTGGCTCTCGCCATCAAGGACAAGAACACCCTTAGCGAGGACCGCTTGCACGAGATTGCTGCTTTTGTCAATGACGATTCCGCCATTGCTGAGCAGATTGTCAACATGTCTAAGATCTCCATGGGCCAGGATATCTCTGAGGCTGACATGACCAACGTCACTGCCTTTGCTGAGCGTGTTGTCAAGATCACCGAATACCGCAAGAGACTCTACGACTACTTGAGCGAAAAGATGCATAACGTTGCTCCCAACCTTTCCGAGCTTATCGGTGAGGTCGTTGGTGCCAGACTTATTTCCCACGCCGGTTCTTTGACCAACCTTTCCAAGTACCCGGCCTCCACTGTCCAGATTCTCGGTGCCGAGAAGGCTTTGTTCAGAGCCCTGAAGACTAAGGGTAACACCCCCAAGTACGGTCTTATTTACCACTCGTCCTTCATTGGTAAGGCTGGTGCCAAGAACAAGGGTAGAATCTCAAGATTCCTTGCCAACAAGTGTTCTATCGCCTCCCGTATCGATAACTACGCTGAGACTCCTTCCAATGTGTTTGGTCAGATCCTGAAGAAGCAGGTTGAAGAGAGACTTGAGTTCTTTGACTCTGGTAAGCCCCCCACCAAGAACGCTGATGCCATGAAGCAGGCTATGGATGAGGTTCTTGCCAACGTCCCTAACGTGAGTGCAACTATTGACGACGACGAGGAGGACGAGAAGAAGGAGAAGAAGGAAAAGAAGGACAAGAAGGACAAGAAGGAAAAGAAGGAGAAGAAGGACAAGAAGGAAAAGAAGGACAAGAAGGAGAAGAAGGACAAGAAGAGATCTGCCGACGACTCCGAGGAGGCCCCTAAGAAGAAGAAGAAGTCCAAGAACTAAAGCATCGGGGGCTGGTAGTAGTATTTCTTTATTGATAATTTGCGTGTGTGTTTTTTTTATTTTATTATATATTATATATTTCCCTTGTATTTAGTAATCCAAAAGACCTTTGGTTAGAACTAGAGCTTGATTTCGGCCAGGAAATTCACACGAGAAAAAAGGAAGCATAAATCAAATGTACATGCCCCAGCCAGACTCGTGGAAGGACTTGGCGCTAAGGTTGAGCCCGTAGGCGGCACGGAGCACAGTGATATAGCCAAGGATGCTTTCGCGGTCGATAAGTTCGTGGCCCACGGGGCCCTCGCCGCGGATCACAAGCGCCGCGGAGGGCATCTGCTCGCGCTCAAACGCCGACAAAGCGGATGCGGGACCTCCCTGCACTCCGTGCGGAGGCGGCAATGCCGCCACGGCATCAAGCGCTGTAGGGACCTTTTTTAGCATCACCGACTTGAGCAGCGCCACGCCAGGCAAGCCCATACTCATCTCGGCCGGAGTCAGAACCAGCCCTGCGGACGCGCGCACGGCCGGCACAAGCTCCGTCGCCAGGAACTGCGCCAAAGTGTTGGCAGTAAGATGCTCAAGCACGGGAAGGCGCACAATGGCAGCGTGTGCAGCAGCGATGTAGAGCACAGGGATTTCCAACGTGGACGCGGCGCCAATGGTGGCGGTGGTAGTGGATGATTTGGCGCCACGGGCTACAGGTGCGCCCGAACCCGCATGTTCGATTGGTTCAGTCTCGTAATCAAAGTACCGTTTCGTCTCGTCCTGCTCGCTGCTGGCAGAATTGCCAGCGGCAGCGGGAGCGGCAAACTTGACGGTGATAGTGCCAAGCTGCACGACTTCAGCCTCAATCTTGTCAAAAAGAAAAGACAGCTTTGGAGCAACCACAACCAATGTGTTATTACTATCAATAGAGGATTCCAGTGGCGATGGAGAGCTGGCGGCAGGATTGAACGTTATGCTGGCTGGGAACGGGGTCGCAGGGACGAACGAGTCCGGCATGTCCTCGCCATCGTCGAGCATGTGTCTGGGAGGGGGCAGTTCTGCCCACGGTTTAAACTGCATAATGAGATTAATATCAACAGAAATCAATGGTACCTATAGAACGGAACACGACTTACTAGCATTGTGCTTACAGGGGGGTATCGTCGGTTGTGCTATCGGGTGCTTTTGTGAGATCGGGGAAGAGAAGCGCAAGAAGTGCATAAAAGAGCACAGCTTTTTGGGAGCGTATATTAGAGACCACCCAGCGTAATAATCAGCCTTGATGATCCAAGCAGCTTTTCTCTCGCTCTCCTCCGCGGCCGTGTCCACCATTGTCCATATCGCCAGCAACGCAACTGACACTACCAACGACGATGAGCACACCCAGTCAGCAATTCGAGAAGATCAACGAGGACTTCCTCGCAGACCAGCGTGGTGAGTACTCTGTTGCGGCAGCGACTGCCTTGTATCGCGATAAACACTTTGTGCTAACCCTCACGCGTTTCCTCCCCCTCAGAGCTCCAAAAGCTGATCCAGTCGCGTGAAACATTGGCCATCCAGGAGACTGAGAATAAGGTCGTCAAGGACGAGTTTGACTCTATTGAGGACGAGGATACTCCCATTTATAAACAGATTGGCCCTGTGCTTGTGCCCCAAACCAAGGCCGAAGCCGAAATGAACGTGGATAAGCGTCTTGAGTTTATCCGCGCGGAAATGTGAGTATCGCAACAAGCCCCGGCGCCCCACCCATCACATATATGACAGCGTATTGTGATGAGGGTTTGGATGATGAAGATTGATGACATTTACTAACTCATATATGATTCTTTTTGATAGTAAGCGTGTTGAGGATAAGATCGCTGAGAAGCAGAAGAGCTCTGAGGAAAAGCGTAATGAAGTAAGTATATCGCCGCATTCGCCTTTGATCTGTCTACTAACCCGCGCCAGCTGCTGCGACTCCGCACCCTCATTCAATCCCAGTAAACCAACCCACCATCTACGCTGCTCCGTGTGGCGTAATATTTTCATTCTCGAGATTCTTAATCAATGTTATACAAATAGTATACCTCAGGCGTATTCTCTGTTCTTCAACAAGTATATAAAGGGTCGCTTCCAAAAAAAATCTAAAATCTGTTTTTGTTTACCATACCCTTTTGATTTAAAATAACTACAGAGTATATCACTGGTTCCGAAATTAATCAAAGTTACCAAGTATCACTTAATTCATTGCGTTATTGGTGCGACGATAAAAGAATTTAATCAGAACTCAAGTAGGGAAGCAATTGTACTCTAGACTTGACGTGTTTAAAGTATTTGAAGACTTCTCCATTAATACTGCCAGAAAATTTACTGTTGGAGGGCCTTTAGATCACTAAAAAAACTTTGAGAGGCAAGTTGAGATCCTTGATAATTTGTGCTTAGGAACAGAAAAAGAACACGAGAATTCGAAGGAAACCAAGAAAATCAAGGCACCAGCAGGGGAATACAGCAAGATTAAGTTGTACCTCAATGGATCTCAGCGGAGGGTCTTGGATAACTAGCTTGGGACAGCGAGGTGGTCCTATAATTAAGTGGTATCTTTAATGCATAACAGAATGCCTTGTGTCAAGAAGAGGCTTCGAGCAAACTTGATCAATATTGAAAGTTTTTGACAATTTACTTTGGGTCACAAAAGACCCTTACATCATTAGAGATGCAACGATGATTGACGGTCTTAATGTCTACAAGAGTACTTTTTCAAAACAAGACAACACAAGGCTCATAATTGGAGTTAAGAAAAAGAAGATACCAAGTGATTTAGTTGTGATCTATTCAAAACGTTACAGATCAAAAAGGGGTGTTTCATTTCATGTTGCTTGACAAAGAGCCTATCAAAAATGTAAACGACTTTCAGATAAACTAGAATATGATTGTAGACTCGTAAGACCACGTATTGGTCATCTCTACCTACGTATTCCCAGAAAGCTCGATAAATAGATGGACCTCCAAAGAATGAAGTCATTGCTTTTGGTTCAGGGATCAGAGCTTGTTATACTGGATGCAATCCAAATGGGATGATAGATCTAGAAAAATTAGATATCCCAAGAATTTATAGGCTCTGTTATTGTCAGGTTGAAGACCTGAGTAGCTTAGTAATTATATAAATATGAGCTTTCCATCCGAAGTTTTAGGGAAATCAAGGAATAAAAGTATTTTCTCTCTAAAAAAAAAAGAAAAAAAAAATAATATGCACATGAGACCCCTTGCTATTGTTTTTTTTTTTTTTTTTTTTTTTTTTTTTTTTTTTTTTTTTTTTTTTTTTACTTGAGGTTATCAGTGGGCAGCGTCCTAACGCTGAAACATTAGCTACAGGTATGGACGAGTTATTCGGTGTTGGTATCAGCTCCAATAACTTAATTACTTGTAGCAACTCGACTATCTTGCCGTGCATCGACGCAAACGGCAGGGTGTTGTATGACTTCGGTAAAGCTTATCCGTCTATACCTAATAACGGTCTCGTCTTGGGGAAGCGAGACACATGGTACCAGATAGTTGGCAATTCAGGTGAATGCGTTAACGAAGCCATCAAAGCATGGAATGAAGCTTATCAACAGTGCTGGGTCCGAAGTAGGACTGGTAGTTGGTACAGGGACAGGCCCTGCGTGACATCGTTAATATCCATGGCTATACTCACGGCCACGTCGGCCGCTAAGATAGCTATGGGGGTAGTGTCAAATCACGGATCAAGGAGAGACATGGTTCTGTACGACCTGCAGTCTAGTTATGCGGACGCTACGTTCACTATAAGCGCACCGAGTGAAGTCATGAATGGTGCTGTCTATCACAGGTCAACAGCGGGTGGCTACAATTACACAGTCGAAGCTAAATACAATGGTACTATAGCTTTTGTAGCTGATGTACTGGTGGCCGACGGGGATGCTAACACGACATTTAGGTTTACGTCTTGGGAGCACAGACACGAGCCGAACAGCGACCTGACAGCCCGACAGGCTGACGTCTATGACGGGTATTTCTCGGGGTCTATGGGCTTAAAGATGTCATGGTGCCACACTTCGTCTTCACACTATACCAACATTAATAACGATTGGGATTTGATGTGGGCAGCTATAGATAACGAAATGCAATATATAGGGCGGTGTTGGACGTATGATATAGGTGTGATTGACATGAACGATCGGCCTAGGGGCTGGCCTGTGTTAATGTCATCGGGATTTCTGGTGCTTGAAACGCAGGGTTTCGGCGATAATACCGAGGGCTGCCACAAGGAAGTGTTTGATAGTATAGCACATGATGACTGGGGTGATGAATTATGATGTGAAAACACACTAATAATAACTTAGACTAAGTAACGTCAGACTCATAATAAATGAACAGATGAGATTAAAAAAAAAAAGAAATAAAAGTATTTTCTCTCTACTTGTACCATTGGTCAACTCGCACATTGCGGCTCCCCTTCGTGGGTTTGCACGATATCCCGGAAAATTGATTGTGACAGTTATTCTCATAATAAGCTGCCGTGTAAAGTGTACATGGATACCACCTAAGACCAAACATAAGAACAGATACAGATACATAAAAGCCAAAGTAAGGATTCAAATTTGAGTCTGAAATCTAGTTGATGGATGCCATAAAAAAAGTAACAGCCCAGATCTGCGAAAGTCGCAGTACTATCTTTTGAGACCCAGAAAATGGTTCCTAAAAGCCAGAAGAAAATCAACTCAAAGACTGCTAACAATATGCTTATTTGATGTTCTTACAAATCCAAAACACGACTAATAAACAAAACTAGAGAATACCTAAACTCCAACGTCATTATTTGCAGTTAAGCGTACACTAGCAAGACTTCCAGTGAATGTGGATTTCTTCACTGCAAGGTTGGAGGCTCAAAGAAGCTCACATGTCCACAATTTAACCGAGAATTTGATAACGACTTGCATCCAGCCAAAAATATTATCCTGAAAAGCATGAATATAATTTTTAGGGATTAGACGTTGAGTTTTCATTGAATTCATTTTGAAATAAATGTTGTATAACTGATTAGGAAACAACGGCTTAGTTTAGAATGGTCAAGTTTAAATAAAGCGTAATGCCTAGTTTATATCAGCAATATACATAGTCAATCAGTTTATTGCCCTTAGATCAAATAGTTACAAACCAAATTATAAAACAAAATGCCATACAATTAATATATATTGTTTTGTGCTTTTTTTTTTGTGTTTTTTTTAATTGTTTTTTAATTTTTTTCTTCTTTTCCTGTCTTACTATGAAACTACTGGAGATCCTCAGGACCAAAGCTCAGCGGGAGAAGCTCTTCCAACGTCATTAGCTTGTACTTGCCGGTGGCAGTGAACATATACACAGGGAGCTTGGGCCCAAACTCACGAATGAATTGACGGCAGATACCACAGGGACTACACACTTCCTCCTTATCAGTGACAACGGCAATGGCCTTGAATTTCTTATGGCCCTCGGACACGGCTTTGACGAGGGCGGTACGCTCAGCACAGATTCCCGCACCATAGGACGCGTTTTCAACATTGCATCCGGTAATATAGTGACCATCCTCTGTCAGCAGGACTGCGCCGACCCGAAAGTTGGAGTAGGGTGCGTAGGCTTTGTCGCGGGCTACAGGAACACAGGTTAGTAAAATAGTTTTGTGAGGAAGAAGCCACGGCAGCAGCACACATACCTTGAATAACAAGATCTCTCAGTTTGTCAATCTCTTCAATTGAGCACATGTTGGAAATAATGGAAATGGGTCAGGAGGGGAAGGTTTAGGATAATAAGAAACAAGAGGAGATAAGGTAGGAAGGAAGTCGCGTTTTATAGTTTTTTGTTTTTTGTTTCTTTTTTTTCAATTCTTCAATTTGCAGGCCTCCGGCGGCGGCGGCGAAGCTGATAAGAAATTGCCCGCGGTGATCTCTCTGCCTGCATGTTCAGCGCCCACCCATGGCCAGACTCATACGCATTTTGCGTTGCTTGAGATTGGCCTTTGATAGAGAGTAAGCGAGCCGTTCACTTTGCGTTTGCAGTTCTCTGAGCTCGGTCAGTTGCTCCTCCGTGGCTAGACGTGCGCGCCAGCTGTTGGCGGAGCCATCAAAGTTCTCACGACGCGCTTCTAACTGTGCTTCTAGCTTTTGGATGAGCGTGTCCTGCATTTGAGCTTTAGATGCGAGTCCCTTCTCGCGGCGAGCCAGTCGCGCTAGCTCGGCCTCTAAGCGTGCAACGAGCTCCGTGATCTGCGGTTCGATCTCCTGTGTAAGCTCATCCTTGGCCTCAAACACCTCCTGCTCGGTAACAACGTCAAAGACACGGTTGGTCTCGAGTATTTGCGCGAGGCGCGGAAAGTCGCGGGTGCCCTCGTCGAGGATCTCAGAAGCAGAGCGCAAGAACGTAACGCTGGATGACAGGGCAGAGACACAGCCCTGTAAGCTGGCAGAAGACTCCATTATGATATATAACACGCGCGGGGTAGTGTGGTTGTAGCTGGTTTAAATTCCAAGACGCGGGTGGTTGTGCCGTTGTCAGCGGTTCTTGGTTCGTGTCGGCGATGGTGGTGGTGTCGTGTCGTCCACAAAGCTTGTTCTCCTGAAACCTAAACAAAACCCTTAGACTTTTTGAATTTTTTGCTTCTCTCCTTCCCCCAGTTGTTCACGCACCTCCAAGCGCTCCACTGTCCACAACTATCTACTTCATCATTAGCTCCATGGCAGCGGCTACTATGCTACAGAATGCAAGTGTCAATTTTGCACCGGTTGGCCAACAACACCAGCACACGCTTATCGCAAATGGCTCCCTAAGACAGCGTCGCACCGCCAACGCTGCCGAGGCACCTGTACCCGCTCCGGTAGCGGCATCGGTACAGGGGGGCACAGTTTCGTCACCACCAAAGTCTAACCGTCATCAGTTTTCAATTGTGCTGGGGTTGACACCGTTAAATGACACGTTTGAGCGCAAGTCGCTCATTATTCCGTTCCCGCCTGAAACTCTCATGCTCGGCCGCCAGGTCACATCGCGAAACGTGCCAGCTCCAGATAATGGGTTTTTTGACTCGCGCGTACTCTCACGTACACACGCGGAGGTTTTTGCCGACTATGAAACCGGTAAGGTCTATATCAGGGACCTTAAATCATCAAACGGAACGTTTGTCAACTCTTTACGGATAGGTAGCGAGAAGAGTGAAAGCGAACCATATGAGATAAACAAGGACGATACAATTGAATTTGGCATCGATATTGCAAAGGAAGATGGTAGTGGCTTTGCCCACAAAAAGGTATCTGCAAAAGTCGACCAGATATCGTATCTCCCCTTGCAATCTGGCATAAAACATCAAAACTCACAACGAACACAAAATGATCAGCCATCGGGTCGGTTGGTCAATAACAATAATACCAGCGGCAGCGGCAATCATAATACATTAACCGGGGGACTTGATGTCCGACGTACTGGCAACACCACAGACTCAGATGCACTAGACGTGGCGCTGTTTGGCGATCTTGATTCATCGCTCGACGAATTATCAATGACACATGCGCGGCACACGCTTAACGGCCAGTTTATGAACACCAGTACTACTTCTGCTGCAGCAGTTGAAAAGATCGTGAAGACGCTGGTGACAGAAATCCACAGCACCCGCGTGGAACTGGCTAAGGTATCAAGCATAACCAAACTGCTTAAGCAAATTAAAACAAATCAAAAGAACTCCAGGCTGCTAAGTAAACAATTACCGGAATTAGATGGCTATCGCAACAAAGTCTCGTCTCTAACGCATCAGATTCAGGGCATGAGAACTGACGCGTCCGAGCAAAAATCATATACCCTTTCTCTCGAAAGTCAAATCAAAGAGCTGTTAAAGCCCCTGAACAATCCCCCGCCAGTGATAGTCAACCCAGATGAGGCGCGGCTGGATAAGGCACTACGTGACTTGGATGACACCAAGCAGCAGCTACTTCAACTAAAAACATCTAATGATCGATTTCGGCAGGAGCTGGCTATCCAAAATTGGTACAGCGGCCTCTTCACAGTATTGGTCTGGGCCATTTCTGTGTTTGCATTAGGGTTAAGTCTCATGGGTCTACTTAACTCTATATAAAAAGGAGAAAAACAAATTTGGTGAGAATATATTCATACGGATAATTTTTGTTTGGACAACTGGGCGTTTATAATTACTGTTTCATTTTTAATTTTAATTTATTTACATTAGAAAAAACACGCACACACAGAGGTACACTTCAGGTGGATGCGGTTAGAGGAGCACACCACCATTAACAACGGGTGCAAGGCGCTTGGTACGATCGCGGCCAAGCGCAAGCTTACTCTTGACCATCTCGAGTAGCATGCGGTTATGCGGTGTCGGAATCTTATAGAGCTTGCCGAGGTTAACAATGTGTCCATTGATACTACTGATTTCAGTGTCCTTCAAAATAAGAACATCTTGAAGCATTGAGCTCCGGTTATCCTTGGTTGTATTGATCACATCCATAACCATGGCCACGAGCCGGTCAACGTTGAGTCCTGTTGCAATCATCCCGCGGTTTGCTTCAAACAATTCCGGCGAGGTCGAAGCTTGAAAGTGCGCCGTGAACACACGCGCCGCCTCAGTCACAATTCGGTTGATAAAGAAATCCGCTGACGAGAGCGCCAGAACCTCTCCATTATAACACTCAAACAGGGCAGTCAGGGGATTTATCACAGCGTTGCATACTAGTTTCTCATACTGCGCAAGCATAAAGTCCGGAAAGTAGTCCACAACTTGAGCATTAAGGGCCGAGCCCGTACGCATAAAGCTGTTGACCAACTGTGCGCCAATATCAGCAGGATCAATGCCTTTGGCTTCATTCGGCACTGCGGCAAGCTTGATACCTCCATGACCAACGTGCTTAAAGGTCCACTTCTCCAGGTCTGGGTTTACGCCATGAGTTGTTATCCCCAGGAGGAAATTTGGTCGCATACCAGGATTAGGCCAGAATGACTGGCACAGCTTATCGTACGAACCAACTCCGTTTTGCAAAAGCAGGATATTGGTGTCAGGCGTGATCGATGGCAGCACTGCGTCCATTGCCGCCAGGGTGCCGCCAGACTTGACAGTAACAACAAGGTTGTCAATAGTCTCCGCTGCACCATAACTCTTCCCCGTCATCTCGGAGATTGTTCGACCTGTTTGCTGCTGTTTACGATCGGACTCGCGCGGCAGTCTTGCAACAGCGGGGATCTCACGCACAACCTCTGTATAAGAGTTTGTGCCCACCACTAGGCGCTTGATTGTAACCTGCGAGCCATACTGAAGATAGTCACGCAGTCTCTCCGTATTCCTTAAAATGAAGCTTACATTGGGAGTCGCCGTTGGCAGGCTTGCCAGGGCAGAGCCGACCAAGGAGCCAATGTTACCGGCACCGAGAATGTCTATGCAAAAAAAAAAAGAGTTGGTTAAACCATGTCGCAGTCTGTATGAAAACAGTATGATAAGTGTTCTAGAAATAGTACTTACGGATCTTTGGTATGCTCATGGTGATTGTTCTTCCTTATGACCTGAAAACCGAAAATGCATATACCTTCAAGAGAGGAGCCCGGAGCTCAGATCAGCGAAAAAAGGTATCAAATTTTTGGTCACATGATAATAATAATAATATTGAAAAAAGTATTTTTTGCAAGCTGAAGCATTTGAAAAAAATAAACGACACCAGCAGGACTCGAACCTGCGCGGGAAAATCCCAAAAGATTTCTAATCTTTCGCCTTAACCGCTCGGCCATAGTGCCTAATT
>QQZM01000044.1:0-50260 GCA_013365045.1 Geotrichum candidum | reverse complement strand
TGTATGGAGGGCAGTACCCTAATCCATTGAAATCCTTTATGAATAGTGTGCCTCGTCATACCTTCAGTAAGCTATTTCAGCTTTGTACAGGTCATGGTGTTCTGGGAAAGTATTTCCAGAAAAGAGGGATCAAGAAACGAAGTCATAATTGCGAGTGTGGTCAACTGGAGACAGTTGAACATATCCTCAAGGAATGTCCTCTACATCCAGTAGAGCGAGAAGTGTTGAAAAAAGTTTCCCCGGAGCTTGATCTCAAGATTCTTCTTGATACTAAGAAGGGCCTTGATGCGGTAGTCAAGTTCTTAGACTCATTATCGCAACTACTTTGCTGATGGTTCGCTTGACTAAGCAGCTTGTTAAGGTTTTACTAAGTGTCAATCTCTAGCATTGATCTACTAGGTATTATGTATCTCAGGTTTCCCTTAGTACATGGAGATATTCATGAAGAATTCGGCGCCATCGAATGTTTGAACTCATAACGCGCGCTGACACCGCTACTTTGACAGTCTCATAGAGACAAACGCCTTGAAATCACATGTCTTCTTTGTATGTCATTTTGTTATATAATTTATTTGTAACCATTTAATGTAAGAACAATAAACTGATTTTCTATCTAACAGTGTAAGAGTGTATTATAAGTTCAAGCGTCCGATGACGCTGAATTCTTTATGAACAAGTTCATGTGTTAGGGGAAACCTGTGATATATCTCCCAGTAGATCGATACCAGATATTGACAAACAGCATAACTTCAACAAGCTGCACACACAATGATATGTTTCTCATTTATATTTTTTCTTTATGATTTTTTTTCACTTAAATTTTAGATACTAAGAACACCAACCGATTTTCTATTATTTTTAGTTGTACCTTCACTGATTTTCCTTTTCAAAATTTGTTAGTGCAAAGTACTTGCCACTAATGCTTTACACTTTAAGCATTTGACCCAACTTTCCACGTGATATTATAACAATTTTTTTCAGTGTCAAGTTCATTTTTTTTCCAGAGGTTTTTCCACTTGGTCGGTTTATGCAAAGGAAAAAGCCCTGTCAAACAATCCAGCGGCTACAACCTATCATGTCTACAGTGCCAAGTAAAGACCAAGTGTTCCCTCCCGAAACACTGCTGAAAAAACGCAAGAATGCTGAGCAGCAGCGTGTCTCGCGCGATGCTGCAGCCACTGAGCGTAAAACGGCAAACAAGCAAAAACGACAGGTGATTTTTGAGCGGGCTGAAAAGTATGTACAGGAGTACCGTGACGCCGAGCGCGAGGAGATCCGGCTGAAACGTACGGCCAAGTTTGAGGGCTCGGTCTATGTGCCGGCGGAGCCCAAGCTTGTTTTTGTTGTGCGTGTCAAGGGTATCAATAAAGTAGCGCCAAAGCCGAAGAAGATTCTGCAGTTATTACGGCTGCTGCAGATCAATAATGGTGTTTTTATCAAACTGACCGGCGCAACCGCAGAGCTGCTGCGGATAGTTGAGCCCTACGTGGCGTTTGGGTACCCGAGTCAGGCGTCGGTGCGCAAGTTGATCTACAAGCGTGGATATGGCAAGGTGAATAAGCAGCGCGTGGCGCTCTCAGATAACCACCTTATCGAGAACGAGCTGGGCCAGTTTGGAATAATTTGCATTGAGGATTTGATTCATGAGATTTACACCGTCGGACCCAACTTCAAGCAAGCCGCGAATTTTCTTTGGCCCTTCAAGCTTTCCAACCCGACGGGTGGCTGGGGCACACGCCGTAAGTTCAAGCATTTTATTGAGGGTGGTGTGCTCGGTGACCGCGAGGACAACATCAATGCATTGATCGAGGCCCAGCTTTAACGTCGTTGGAGATCGTGAGGTTTGAACCCTATTTGGCCGCTGGTAGTATTTTACCCTACCACTTATGCGTGTCTGTGATACTGTAAGTGATGATAGCTTCTTTTTCTTTGGCGGCTAGAGATACGAGCACCATTCCTCCAGCTGATAAGTCTGTCAGTATCACTTTCTTAATCATGTATTTTATGTTGTTATCATTTTATTATAATTATTATGATTTTCTTTTTCTTTTAGATGCTTTTCTTGCTTTGCGTGGGGGTGGGTCACGGGCGGGGGAGAGGGGCTCCGGGTAGACTTCGGGATGACAGGAAACTTAATGATTCTCAAATGAAAAGGCATGTAAGTTGGCCTGTATTTTTATCAAGGTGTTTTCATTAATATTATTATTGTTCTTGTCTTTTCAAGTTTGCTTAAACTGTTATGTATATTGTTGTCCTCGAAGGCCCATTTTTTCTTTTTTTTTTTTTTTTTTGCTTTCCAACGACTACCGCCGTGCTTCCCCAGAAAACCGTAAATAAACTCTTCAAAGCAACATCTCGAAGCCTTGACTCACCAAACCTCGACAGACTTTAATTAATCATAGGTAAAAATTAAAACGATTACTTGAATTTATAAGCAGTATCTCTATCGATTTCCACATGAATGACTTGTTCCTGTGTCAATTTCCTTTTAAATTTGATACAGAAGCCCTGAATCCGAGGCCAAATCTTTTCAGAGTCATAATCTTTTATCATCATTTATATAAAGCTCAAACCAAAGTACTTTGAAACTCATCTCTACCCCCACCCATGATAAACTACCATTATAATACGAGCAATTATCTTGGAAATATCTAAAATAAAAAAAATTAAAAAAATTCAAGCATAACTCTTTATTAGCATTATGAGTCAGTCAAGGACCAATAACGACAACGACAAGCGCACAGTTGCAGTCCACGCTCTGGGTACTCCGTCAGAGGTAAAAAGCACTGGTACCGGCGAAGTAGATACAGAGGAATTCCCCGAGGGTGGTCGTGGGTGGCTTGTGATTGCTGGCACTTTTGTCATCATGGCCGTCTCGTTTGGATTCGTGTCTGCATATGGTGCCTACCAAGCATACTATCTTACGCGGTTTCCGACTACAAGCCAGTCCATCATGATGATGATTGGGTCGCTCCAGCCTTTCCTTATCTATGCGTCCGGCGCTCCAACTATTCTCCTTATTCACGCCATGGGAGCAAAGACTGTCATCGCTATATCTGGCGTAATCCTGGTCACATCCCTTATGGTAATACCTGAATGCAAGTCAGTGTGGCAGCTTTTCCTTGCCCAAGGCGTTCTCTACGGGTTTGGTTCCGGTCTTGGTGTGTTTGTCTCATACTCAGTCCCTCAGCAATGGTTTAAGCGGAAACGTGCTTTTGCCGTTGGGATTGCAGCAAGTGGCTCATCTGTTGGCGGTCTACTGTGGCCAGTAATATTTGAGCTCATCAAGGATAAAAAGGGGTTCACCTGGGCCAACCGTGCGATGGGGTTTATCATCATCCCCCTGATGATCTTCGCGTCGTTTGCAATCAAGGAGAGACACCATGGGCAGGACGCTTTCAAACACCCAGCGGTGGCTGATGAACCTGATGAGGCAACGTTTGGAATAGTGGACGAGAACATGCTACAGCACAACTCCACCGAGCCTAAAAACCCAACGGTCGAGCACCAGGAAAACGTTTCAGCCGTATCTCGGTCGCTACAACCACCCCAGCCATCGGTACACGCACCGATACCAGAAGCCGTACCAAACCATAAGGCTAAAATCATTGACTGGTCAGTTGTCAAGGATTTCCGATTTTGTCTCATCCTTTTAACCACTTTCATTGCATTTTTTGCCGTTTTCCCTCCCCTCTTTTTTCTCCCCTCTTACGCCCAACGGGTACCAGGGATCACCCCCAAAGTTTCCAAGTACATTTTGACTATTTGCAACTCGGCTTCTGTTCTGGGTCGTATTACCCCCGGCTTTGTTGGTGATCGTATTGGTCGGCTCAACACTTTGATCCCTTCAATTTTTCTATGTGGCATTCTGCAGCTTGCATTGTGGTTACCAGCCCGCGGGGATGCGCTCATCATCCTTTTTGCGCTCTCATTTGGCTTTTTTTCTGGCGCCATTGTAGCACTTTTCCCCGCCTGTTTGGGCCAGCTTTTTGGTATTCATAATCTGCGATCGCGCTTATGCATTATGTTTTTGATCGGCGCGCCGAGCTCGTTCGCGGGCCCAGCCATTTGTGGTCTTTTCTTGCCGCTGCCCAGTGAGCCTGGCATCACAGGCTACAATAAGCTCATCATATTTTGCTCCATGTTGACCATTGGCAGCGGTGCTATTCTTCTTTACTGCCGTCTGCTGATCTCCACTAAACTGAGAAGCTTTGTATGATTTTCCGGGCAGTATCACATTGGAGTTTTTCCAGTTTCAAAAATAGTTCATAGCTCTCTTATATATATACTAAATGACCCCCACGCAACGGCAGGGAATAAGGGATCTAAAAATAAAAATATCTAATAAATTATCATGACAGTAACTAGACGATAGCGTTTATAATTATTATAACTAATATTTTTTATACGATAAATAAATAAATGAATGGTGGAAAAAGAGTCCTTTTTATTACCATTCAGCTCTACGATCCACGACAGAGCGGTATGACCTGATTTTCCCTTCTCCAGGTCATTAAAATGGAAAAAAAAAAAAAAGAGCGCAAAGGACAATCGCAAAATTTTTTTTTACAAACCAACAATCGACTCTAGTAAAGCGAGGGAAAGGGGATGGAGAGAGATGAGCCGTTTCGTAACTAGACCGCCCCATCCTTTAAATGGCATTTGCTTAAAAAAGAAAATGCAACATCAAAATACCTTCTTTTTTTTTTGGTTTGTTTGCTTGTCTTAATTGCTTGTCTTGTTTCTGTGACATTTGGGCGCCAGTAGCGGTAATAATGATAAGCAAAGCCTTCAAAAAATAATGCCGTAAGAAAAAAAACGCAATTGATGCAGACACAGGTGATGAAATGGTGGTGTGGGTTGTCTTATTGAGCCAAATTATGACTGCAAATGAAAACGATTAATATGTGTAGCCGCCAGACTTTGTCACGATTTCCTCCAAAGCCCGCGTGAGTTTGTATAATGAGATAGTTTCATCCAATGGCGACGGGGTACGTCGGATTTCTGCAGGCATTACGGGTGGTGATAAGGGCGTTGAGTTGTTGTTGCTGTATCCTCTGAACCCATGAAGACGGCGCAGTTTCTCCAGGGCCTGATTGGGCTCCATAAATCCTTGAACAAACTCAATCGCGTAATAAAGGTCCTCCTCTGTTACCGGGGTAATGGTATCAGCAGTATTCTCTTCTCGCGAAAGAAGATTATCTTCGTGGTTGAGTGTTACCCAAGGATGCTCACGCAGCTCATCCATCTTGATGCGATCCTGGGGAGCCTTGGCAAGAATCTTGTTGAAAAGATCAACCAGACTAGGATCGGTGTTCTCTGGAAGATTAATATCATTATTGACAATTTTGTCAAATAAATCCACCATGTTGTTGGACCTAAACGGAAGCTTGCCAAACAAAAGAACGTACAATGTGACTCCCATGGACCAAATATCAGTCGATTTCCCCGAAAGCGAGGAGACATTGATACCTTTGGTTGCTGCATGCTCCTTCAAAGCAGTGTGTGAAGATAAGGCCGCAAGTTCCGGAGCCATGTATGCCGGTGAGCCAGCGTTTTTTGTAATAATATCGTTGGCGGGATCCAAAATCTCAGAAACACCAAAGTCAGCAATCTTAACCACATCGTCCTCGTCTAACAACAAGTTGTCAGCCTTGATGTCTCGGTGAATTACACCCTGAGAATGGAGATACTCAATTCCGAGAATCATGTCACGAAAGTACAGCCGACATTGCTCTTCTGTGTAGCGAGATCCTGAGAGGGATGGATTAAAAGAAGAAGAATCCTCAGAATCCTCGTCGTCTTCATCATCATCCCAGGAAACGGGCATGATTGCACCCTTGCCACACCACTCCAGAATCATGTAGAGCGAGTCACCATGGGGGTCATCCAAAACTTCGACAAGAGTTACAATATTAGGATGATCGAGCTTTTTCATAATAGCAATTTCTCGCCGAATCAAGTTAATGGGATTCGACGGGTCGTCATCTTTGGAGACTGGCAACTCGGGGGCAGAATTGGGTCCAGATCTTATTGGGCCACGCCGTCTGGCCGTACGCCGTTCGCGAAGTTGCTCAGACTGCTTGTGTCGTCTTAAAGCCGCCTTGGAATACTCTTTCATAGCCTAATAAAGTTAGTCATCTTTTTGTCTCTCATAAGCTTTCACTAGTTAACTAGTGCTCATAGTTAGGAAACTACTTACATATTTCTCATTAGTTTGGGTATCAATAACAAGCCAAACAGTGCCAAAAGAGCCTCGGCCAACTTCCTCTTTGATAAGATACTGATTGATAGTTTTACCAGTTTCATCGACGCGAAGACTGGCGTCGAGGGTCTCCTTAATAATACGAGGGGACACGTTAGGAAGTCTAAACTGTTGGCGAGTGGGACTGAGACAAGGCAGCGTCGGAGTTGAATGAAAGCGAATCATCCCCGGACGATCGACCAGCGGCTTTGATTGCGGCAATGTTAATGTCTTGTTGAGCGGGGAGGAGTTCACCGGAGCCTTGCCATTAGAGAGTTTCAAAGTAAACGGTTTGTCGATAAGGTTTGGGTGATGCTTTTGTTGCGAATAGTGATCATGATGCAGCTGGGAGTCGTTATCCGACTCTTCTTTGTATTCGATAGAGAGTGGATGCGGAGATGGCTTGTTTAAAGAGGAAACTCGTCGGGGGATGTCAAAGTAGCCCGAGATGGGTTGGTCTTGTTTATCAGACCCCCGTTTCTGAAAAGATGATGGCATCTGGTGTTGGGGGATGCCGTACGCAGCCTTTGTGTTGATCGAGTGAGACGACGGAGGCTGGTCTTGATGCGATGAAGGCAGTGCTGTATTGTTATGTGCTAAAAGCATTACTGTTGGAATGTTTGGCGTAAGCCGTGGGGTAGAGATGAGTCTGTTAATCACTGATTGTGATCAAGGAGTCGGTGACTATATTTTTAGACGGTAGTTTACTACAACCCAAAATGTTGGTAAATGAGCAGCAGATTTCAAGCAAGAAGTCAAGTGTCAGCGACAAGCCGAGCACCTCTGGGCCATAAGACGGGTTCTACGCAGTGCTGAGAGAGTGATGGAGGGTGCTTTTGACGTGCAGGATGAAAAGAGCAGGAGAGACGAAGGAGAAAGGAAAGAGAAACTGGTTTTATTTTTTTGTGTTTTCAAAGATATTTTTAAAAGTTTTTCGGTCCATAAAATTTTGAGTCTCTTTTTTTGAATTTTTTTTTTATTACCCAAATGAACTTTCTCATCCCTCCCCAAAAAAGAAAAAAAAAAAAAAAAGAAATGTGCATTGTTGCGCTCTCTTCAATTTCAAATGAGGAAGTATGGGATCTTACTAACAAGATATACTCTAGTTTTACAATGATAACGTTTCCATACAGACAGCATATATTTAGTCTGCTAGAATTGATGGTTAGCCGTTTATAGTGATGTCTCACTTACTTTGCTGGTTAACAACAACAGACACCGCCCTATTATGAACTGCGGGCTAGAACTATATTTTAACCATCAGGCATGGAACAAATGGTTAAAAAAAAAAAAAGTCTTTTGTCTCGGGATGCAGACCATATTAGGAAATTCATCCTAAAACAAAGTGGGAAACTCATGAATATTTTAAACCAATCAAAATATAAGAATATGCCTTTTGAAAATTCTCAATGAGACTCATCGTAGCAAAGACGATGCTCAATGAGTCTTGAAAAGGAGGGTTTCCATAAGCTTGTAAAAAACGTTGATGCATGTCAGCCGTTCTCACACTTTAGAGCATCATTATTTAACTTTGGTAAGAAGGTTGATAGTTTTGACTTTGTTTGTGTTGCATTATTATGGGTGCTCTAAAAAGTAATGATTGCAGCTTTCATGATTGCAAAATACACTTTTATTCACTACTACCAGCCTTGCAAGAGGTATATTTTATTTTAAAGGTTAGAATCATATCAGGGACAAAAAAATTAAGCAACTCAAGAGATTAGATTGTATCCATGATACTAATCTTTGAATAGTTTAACTTTCTGGTCCTTGTTCATCCTATTTGTGAGTCTGATGATACACGATTAATCTTTTTCAGGTTATCTGTAGATTTATTTATTCTTGATATTCTCGGTTGCGGTCATTTTTACTAAAACAGAATACATCCTAAGAATTGAGTTGCTACATCGCTCTGCTAAACATGAGGTTTATGTTACCAGTTCTTTTTGTGAATCCACGATTACCATCATCATATAATATGGAAATTTCAGAGAGTTATTGCTCGACATTTTCATCATGTAGTCTTGTTATCTACTGAACAATTTGAATCATACAGTCCCCTACTTCCTCCTATTCTCAGTGCTGAGCATCGTACTAGAGTAATATCAGGGTTGCTCAACATCTCCCTCGTATTGCCTTGTGCCAAATTTATTTAGCTCTACCTGTATCTATTGTTGGCAGCTACTTAGGTCAAAGAGTACTTTCCCATATTGACTGTGAGTGGATTTATTCCCCCCTTAGACCAAGACCACTGGTTGTGTTCCATGTTGTCCGTCGTTACTCTAGTTAGTATTGTTTCATTCACCGGGTTTCTTGCGGAATATTACCAAATCAGTTATTTTCAGTCTCTAGTAGTCACATAGATTCTATAGCTTCAAATTTGAACACCGCTGAGGCCTTTTTAAAGGCAAACATGATCACCTTGTGACTGCCTGGAGTGATTGTGGTAGCTACTGGCATGGTTCCTTCTTCCATCGTGTTGTATTGGGGCTACTAATTCCCTCCAAGTATTCCCTCCGATAAAACCTCAGAGCTAGTCTCCGCTGAAAACTGGTACGTGATGTTCACCACTTAGCCAGTGTTATTGTAGATACCTTTGACTTGCAGGGACAAGAGGTAGAAAATAAACCGCAATAAAAGGGGATTAAAAATGAGATCAACTTGGAAAAATTATTGAAAATCAAAATAGTCATTCGGATCTGAACCATTAGGATAACCCCCATCACATCTGTCATGTTGTTATGCTAATGTAGTTATTTACGTTTTATGTATTATCAAATAGTTATTACAAATTTGTTCGATATTAGCACAACTAATTTGCATGCCGCTTTTACTCTGAATAGAGCAACTATCACCTTAATTTTTAGATCTCTAATTCCAAAACTCAGCCATAGTTATATTTGATTATTTTTATTATCAGCAAGATTGTAAATACTGTCAAAATAGTTTTTGTTTCAGCTTAGACTGATCCAGTCATCGCAATGGTACCAAGACGTAAACTTTTTCAGATGCTTTGTGAGAATAATATACTGAGATAAAGCCAAATTTATTTAAATATTAGGATTTTCATAATTTACTTGTAACTATGATACAGAAATTTGAGAAATCAAGACTTCTTATGAACAGTAAGACACCCTTACTAGAGGAGCGTGATGAGCTATTATTCAGTAATTGAAAGATTTAAGATTTATGTAATGTGGTCTGTAATAACAAGCATATAACTTAACAAAAATAAAACTTTTAGTTGTTAATTGCTGGACAGGCTGTTTCGTTGTTTAGTTTGCATCCTGCTAAAGAAATCTGATTAATTAATTCTTCCCGATTAACTACTAAGCTTTAAGAAAGGTCTTGATGAAATAATGATTGAAAAACAGAGGAAACTAAAGGGTATCTTTGGGAGTCTCTCGCATTGAAAATTTTATGTTTGCTTAAGCCCTTTTTCTGAGAAACTGCTCATCAAAGATAATATTATTTTTTCACATGCTTAAATATAATGGTTAATATAGATTGCATTTAGTTGTCCCGCACATTTATAGAGCTTTTAAAAAAAGATTTTTGTAAACAGAAGCAGTAAATATATCTTAAAGTAGCTCCTAGACAGGCGAATGCTTAGTATTTTTTATAACAATAATTGCAGTCTACACACTTCTGATGAATAAAATACTAGCTTTCCGTGATATATTTAATAAAAGGAGTGTCTGTAAACCCGTTCAAATGAAAATAGTGCACGGAGTTTTGTTAAATGGGTTTTGTCACTATATCCATTAGGCTGTAACAAAAATCGCACAATTACTTATAGATTTCATGTATTAAATTCCAACCCCTCAACTTCAATTCCGATACCTTGAAAACCAGAAAATATGTATTTAACACATACATTATGCTATTGAATAGTATATAATTCTAAATGTTTGCAATAATGTCAAATTCATGGTGATTATCTTAAAGCATAAGGAATAAAATCTTAAACCTTTGGGTTCCTGTGTTTAGAATAACACTGGGCAATTTTCCCACTCATCCCATTTTCCGACGTTTCATCCTTGCTAATCATCCTATGACATGGTATTAACAGCATGAACCAGAGCAATTTTCAAACTATGGTACTAGCCGACGCCACTATAATTTGTGTCTCCACAAAGAACTTCATATTGTCTACCATTTTTAAAAAATGCTGCTCTCGAATGCAGTATGTTCGCTCTGCCAGCATACATGTGTCTAATTATTTGTTCATACTGCATAGTAGACTTCGAAGCGTCTTCAAAACAGGCACTCAAGCTTTAGGCAAACGCTTATCATGCATAATTACGAAACCATATTTTACTTTTAGTGCAATTAGACATAAAAGGCTTATTTCATGACGCATTGTATCGTTTCAGTTTTAGTGGGAGTGAAGGTACATGATTAAAAATAAAACTTTTTTACTAAAAGTGCTTCATAAAAACGGCCCATCCAATAGATTCTAATCAGTCAGTGCATCAAATTACCAATCAAAAAGTTTTATGTAAGTATTGGTCACCCATTCTAGGAGAGTAAGTAATTTCAAACTTGTTATTATTATCGTTATCATTATTATTATTTGCAGTCAAACAAAATAACTCTCAACTCGTCCTTACGCTGGCTTCAATAGCAGGAATTTGAAAACATGGTTAACTCATGGATATAAAATAACGCCAGGGGTTTACAGCCAAAAATAAAATGAACTATTTGGTATTTGATTTTTATTTTATTGATTTCAAAACAGTTTTGGTATCATATCCGATGATAATTGCGGCCAAAAACTTCAAAGCCTGGGGCGGCATTGATCGGGGATCCAAGATCTTAGCTTTGTCCTCGCCGGAGAATGTGATACTTACTAAGCATACTCGTTTAGCAACCAACCATAATACTTTTCCTTTCTTTGAATGACAAGAATTAAATCAGTTTGATACAAATTTTTGGCTCGTTCCCATATGGTTGATACATGCATTCTAATCAGCTTAGGAAGTTTACTTAATAAGATCTATATTATCCGGAGCAGTTTTTGGATTGTTTATGTCAGGTCTTGAATACTCTGTTGCCCGGTTCGTCCCAATTTCTTGGAAATATTTTTTATTTTTCAAAATTTCCGATCTTTAAACCGCATGGGACTCATTAACAAATCAAGTAGCCATGCCTCGGACGTAGCCAGTTGATGCTCTAAGCTACGAATTCAACTACAATATATTCCATCAATGCCTCGGATACCAACAACTTTGTTTCAGCAGGCTCGTCGGATCAACAAGCTCCTGCCGCTTGTACTGAAGGGAACGCATGGTGACATCGAGGCGGCCCAGAACGAACTGCGGTGGATGGCGCAAGAGTTCAAAACCCTAGAGCAACTGAGACAAGCCTGTTTGAAGCGGAGCAAAAACTATCCTTTACAGTATATACTGGGATCACAGCCATTTGAGCGCCTAGATGTGCTATGCCAGCCTGGTGTACTCATTCCAAGATGGGAGACGGAAGAATGGACGCTAAAGTTGGCAAGGGCGCTTAGAGACGGGAATGTAGACCAAGGTCTTAAAGTATTGGACCTATGCACTGGTACAGGCTGTATTCCATTATTGCTCTCGGCTTTTCTCAAAAAATCAGACTTTTGGGCCGTCGATATTTCGGATACTGCGCTATCGCTGGTAGAAAAGAATTTAAAACACAATGAACTAGAGCTTAGATTAAAAGAATCGGGAAACTCATTCACTATTTGCAAGTCTGATGTTCTGGCTGAAAACTTGGCAGAATCACTGCCAAAGACAGTTGACTTGATTACTGCAAATCCTCCCTATATCCCAACCTACTACAACTTTGACAGTCTTGTGGAAAGATCAGTCCGGCTTTACGAGCCCAAACTTGCTCTAATTGGCGACAAGGAGTTCTACACAGCCATTTTCCGTCATGCTTGCAACCTCAATGCAAAGGGCCTGATTTTGGAAGTGGGGGATCAAGATCAAATTAATCACACCCATGGATTAGCGATCCAATTCAACAAGTCCAACCCTGATAGTGATAATAATTGGAGCTGTGGAGCAATGCACGACTCTAATGGCAAGCCAAGAATTGCCATCTTGTGGAAACCAAGTTGGTCTTTCCTTGAGTCTATCACTAACTGAACTGTAATGATTCATGGTCATTACATACACTTTCTTGTGTATATATTTGTGTACTGGACCACAATCGTACCTTTTCCATTACGCGAGTGGCTTCCACCTCGGTTAAGCCTAGTGAACTTAACTAAAAGACATATTATTCTATGGTTCAAATTATCAAGTAAATGTTACTAATAATAAAAGAAGATATTTACACTTCAACTTCAGGGGTAGAGGTTTCTTCCGAAGAAACAGCCTTACGCTTCTTGCCTCTGTTAATTTTAACGGCATTGACATTGCTGTTCGGGAATACTCTGGTACCCCACAGAATGTATCCACCTGCCCCTCGCATAGTCATATGGGGATGTATCCGGCCCGGCAGCGTTTGGTATTTGCGAACCTTGGTCTCAATAATTGTTGGCGCAAGTATGCGTAGGTCCTTCATCAGTACTTGGCTCGTTTCCAAGAGCAGTTCCTTCGACCCATCATAGACAATAACTGGCCGCGAGCCACTCACAGCTTCAATCACTCGCGGAATCAATGTGGGAACATGTATAGTAGTGCTCATTACTAGCGCGTCAAACTTCTTGTTGTCAACTAGATTACGCACAAATGCGTAGTTCTCCGACCGTCTTTTCCGCCGCGTATATTGCAATTTCAGATTGGGCGGCAGGCTGTCGAATTCTTCGGGAGACATTTCGCGGTATTCATATTCGGCTTCTTGATTAGGATCAAGGAAGTCAAGCCAGCTGACACTGCGGACGCGAGATTCAATGTATTTTTCGGGGAGATTGAGATACCGCAGGCCATCCAGCTTGGGATTTCCATCATCATGCGCAACAACAATAACGCCCTCGCCTCCCATACGCTCCAGCATGGCCGCCACCAGTACGCCACTAACATCGTCAACAACGAGGTAATTGCCGCCAGGTCTAATATTAGCAAGACTCATAATTAGACCGAGTGACTCCTCTGTCAAATCCATAACTTTCGTCGGCGACTCTTTGTCGGAATAGTACTCAATCAATTCCGAGGACCCGATTGGTATGGGTGTAAATCGTTTCAAAAACTTTTGTTCCTTGCGTTTCAAGTATTTTTCCTGCGAGAAAGTTGTTTTTTTATCGAAGGCCACATGTCCGCTGACAACTTTCTCGATCAGCGCTCGGCCTCCATCCGTTGTGCTCTTTTTCATCTCTTCAATCTCGTTTCGTGTCAGCTGCTGCGCCAAAGGATCATCTAAAAGATCTTGGTTGTTTGCATCGGCCTCAGGTTCAGTGACATCCTTGATAAAATCCTCAGACACAATCCGCAGCTGTTTATCGCCCACAATTTCGTATGTGTATCCAAACGGATGCCCAATGATGTCGCTGGCGTAAAATGATCCAAACTTGCCGAGCTTAATGAGGCTACCGGCTGTCAGCTTGAAAACACGGCAGTTCTCAGATGGCAGTTTAATCATTATAAAACTATCATCTCTGATAGTTGAGGGGTTGAAAAGCTCTAGCAGGTCCGTCATGCTTTACCGTCGTTAACGTTGTTGATCTGAAAATTTTTTTCAATGATTTGAGATTTGGGATATTGCCTTTTTTTTTAATGATCATTATAATTTTATTTTTTTATTTTCCTTGCTTGGGACAAAAGAAATAGCTTGCCGATGAACCTTGATATTACGAGTAGGAATTGTACAGAGCGTGAATTGAAGTTTAAATATTAACTCACGATTGAATTCAATAGGATATAACAAAAGATATGAAAAACATATGTATATATAATTTATCAGTTGGTACTTTTGGAAAATTGTTTGTAGAATAAATTGATGATGTTAGAGAATAATAGGATAGGGCGAGGTCTAGGACAAAATATTTTTTTACTGTTCATCTATATAAGTACCTCATTTACCCAACACAAGTTCTTTAACATGGCATTTCCTGTTAAAATTGTAAAATGAATTTCAATTAAATAATAGATAAATACACCATGGCCATAAATAAACAAAAGAACCATCAGAAATACTGGTTACTGTAAGAATGTTCCACCAGATAGTGATTTCCCTTTTCTAGATAGTCCGCTCTTGTAACAGAAGATGCTTTAAATTCGTCTGATTGGGCCCAAAGCGCCATGCCCTTCCACGCGTCAAGCGAAGGGTCTTTGGCTTTTCTAACCTTTAGAGGAGCACCGACGGGCAGAATACTTTGCAAATCCAGTTGCAATCGCTCATCAAAAGATTTAAAGTGTGCCTGACCACCTGTGATGAAGATATCCTTGAGCAACTCGCCGCTCACATTGGGATCAACTCTGCGCAACAGAATGTCATCAAGGACTTCCAAGACACCAGCCTGGTCAATACCAGCAATCGAAGGTTGGAAAAGTACCTCCGGCACTCTGATTCTCTCAATGTTGAGATTCATTCTATGCGCCTGCTCCTGAGACTCAGGATCAAACACTCTGGGACCATGCAAAAACAGATGAAGTGTGCTCTTGCGCCAGTCTAATGCAGCCTCCTGGGTGTCCTCCACAGTGAAGTTGTCGTCATATTTCAACAGCTCCGCCTCAAGACGCTTGATTTCCTTAGATTCTTCCTCATCTTCCTCTTCATCACTTGCATTAGCAATATCTCTGTAAATAGACCAATCTCCATCATCAGCACCAAAAGTATCATCAGCATCATCGTCTCCTCGGTTGTTGGTAGCACCTCTGCGTCTCTTGCTTCGTCCCGATTCATTCGACGCCAGAGCAGCAATGTTTTTCATGCGCATTTGTGAAGCAAGAGATTTTCTATTCGAGAGCTCTTCCTTAAGCTTCTTCTTTTCCTTCACACGCTCCAACAGCTTGTCGCGCTGACTGCGGCGAGCAGCAATCCAGCCCTCCAAATCGGTCTCTCTCCATTTCTGTTCCTTAGCTTCTTCTTCTTCGTGACGCTTGAGTTCAATCAGTTTTTCCTCCTTTGCACGCATCCGCGCATCGTAGTTGGCTTTAAGCAATTTCTGCTTTCTCTTTTCCTTGATTTGTTCCGGAGTCAGTTGATCTTCAGGAGTATCTACTAGCGGGAAAGTAGGGACCTCTGGCTCATCGTCACCCAGATCCTCTTTTCTTGCTCTTCTGATTGCTTTGTTTAAGTCGTTCATAACCTTTTGAAGCGCATTCATGTCTTTAAAGCCCTCGCGATCCAGCATTTTCTTGACATCTTTCTTAGGACCAGCTTCGATTCGCTCTTGCAACTGTCTGTAATATTCAAGATCGTTTTCCTTTTGCATCAGTTTCTCAAGTCTCATTTTAGAAGCCTGTTCCTGCAGACGCCGTCCACTTTCCTTCCTTCGCTCATTGATTCTGTCAATCTCTTCCTGTGTTTTTTCTTCCTTAACAATTTCAGTAAATGGTGCTTGAATAACTCGCTCACGAGTTTCCAAGCCCTCAAAGTTAATAAAGTTGGCAACTTCATGGGCGTAATCTTTTGAAACATAGCAATGGTCATGCACTAAGAACGAAGCTTGGCTGGGTGTGATCTTGACAGGAAAGTATGGATACTTCAAGTTTAGAAGGTTTTGCATGTATGATCCTGCTTGTCGACCTCCCCAATTAATTCTCTTTGCTAGGGAAAGTTGACCTTTTCCGCTAATCACAGGAATGATATGTGTGGCTTCATTACCGGACGACACCACCACGCCGTTTTTGCCACCATTGTACTTATAGGAAAATAGAGAATCGATTCCGTACGCTACAGAAGAAACATCATACGCCTCAAAGAAAAGCTCGTTAAAAGTCTTTCTTTGCGAAGCTGGACAACCCAAAAGCTCGGTCATAACGATGGGATTATCGACAGAGCCCTGAGACTCCACCCCGATACGGTTGAAAGAGTAATCAAGAATTGTTTCCATGGCTTCCCAGTTCGATACCAGAGGTCCGTCAAATGGGGACCGCATGCTTTGCTTGCTGTTGTTGTCAAGGTAAATATCGTTACCTATAAGCGTATAGGACCGACCAATCTTGCGGTCTCTGAATTTCGAATATTGTGAAGGAAAGACATGCGATGGGCCACTCTCTGTAGCGTAACCAACACGCGAATTATAAGTGCCTGGTTCTGAGTTAGAAAAGGCCAATTATTTGAGTTAGATTTCTCAACATACCTAGGTCGAGGACAATAGGTGTCCCTTGCTTCCAGCCTGATGATTGAGGCTCGACATGATCAAACTTCGGGATGTCACGGATGCCATAAACTTGTAATGGTGGAATTCCATTATCTTGGTCAGAACTGCCTGCAGTAGCGTCAGTAGCAGATGGTGCCATGATGATTGAACGTGTTAATGGAAAAGGCTGGTTCTGACAATGTGTTGACGATCTTAAAAGAAAGGCTGAGATTGGTTTTTTTGAAACATTTTTTTGGGTCTGCGGCGGCCTAGCAACGATGTGGGCAAGGGATTTACACATTGTGAAGGTTCCACATCACCAACTTTTAATTGTTCCTTTTAAACAACTCAATTTACCTTTACCTTTAACGTTTTACTTCTCATCGCAATTAATAATGACCGACGCCTCTTCTAACGTTCCCGGTAACAATATTCTCACTCTGATCAAGAGGTATGTCTAGCGCATGCATTCAGCAGCAATTGTGCTTATATTGACACTAATTTCTTTATAGATTGGAGGCTGCTACCTCCCGTCTGGAAGATCTTACTGAGTTTCAGGCGGATGCCCTGAGAGGTATCAGTAAGCCTTCTACCAGTGACTCTTCTTCCTCTTATACCCCCGCCCATTCTGGGACTACTATCACTACTGCTCCTGCCGCTCCTGCCACCCCTGCTGCTTCTGTTCCTCCGGCAGCTCCTGCTGCCCCTGCTGCTCCTGAACCGGAAGCTTTGCCTGCTTCTGTCAAAGATTTTGACGACTTTCTCAAGGAGTTTCTCCAGCCATACCTCACTACCAGTAAGGCAATTGGCTCCTTTGTTGAAGAGCAGAGTAAAAAGCTGGAAGAGGCATTTAAGGTTGAGAGAGACTTTTTGCTGATTGTGTCAAAGGCCAAGAAGCCTAGCCAGGATGACCCCAAGTTGCAAGAGCTCTGGGCCGGTATCAGCAAACCGCTACAAGCTGCAGTCACTATTAAGGAGGAGAATAGATCTTCGCCCCAATCCAACCATCTCTCTACCATTGCTGAGGGTGTTCCGGCCTTGACTTGGATTTGTGTCGACCTTCCTGTCAGCTATATTGGTGACTTTAAGGATGGTGCCCAATTTTACGCTAATAGAGTCCTGAAGGAGTTTAAGGATGTTGATAAGGTCCACGTTGAGTGGGTGCAGTCCTTCCAGAAACTGCTGACTGGGTTGCAGGCATATGTCAAGAAATATCACACGACGGGCCCTAGCTGGAACCCCAAGGGTGAGCCTCTGGCCAGCGTTCTTGCAGCATCTGCCCCTGCGCCCCCCGCTGCCCCTGCTCCTGCCGCTGGCGGTCCTCCTCCCCCTCCTCCCCCTCCTCCCCCCGCTGATATTTTTGATGATGTCAAGACTGAGCAGAAGCCCGCCGGCCGGGAAGCCGTTTTCCAAGAAATCAACCAAGGTGCTTCTGTCACCTCTCGTTTGAAAAAGGTTGATAAGAGCCAGATGACCCACAAGAACCCCGAGCTTCGCAAGAACGCGCCATTGACTTCATCTCACACTAAGCCCATCCCTCCTAAGAAGCCTGGTTCGCTCTCCTCGCCCAAGAAGAACCCACCTAAGAAGGAATTGCAGGATTCTAAGTGGATCATTGAGAACTTTGAGAACGAGCACAACCTTGTGGTTGAGGCTGAGATTAACCAGGCCATTTTCATTGATAGATGCAACAACTGTACGATTCAGATTAAGGGCAAGGCAAATGCCATCACCATCAATGGATGCAACAGTATTGGTGTCGTCGCTGAGTCGCTAGTTTCTTCCGTTGACATTATCAAGTGTAAGAAGCTGGGCTTTCAGGCCACCGGTAAGATCCCTACCATTAGTATCGACCAGTCCGACTCGTGCCAGATCTACCTTTCCAAGGACTCGCTAGATATTGAGATCTACACTTCGCAGACTACTTCTTTGAATGTCAATATCCCCAAAGAAGATGAGGAGTTCAAGGAGACACCCGTGCCTGAGCAGCTGGTGCACCGTATCTCTGGTGGCAAGTTGGTGAGCAGCATTGTGGAACATGCTGGTTAAAGAAGAAAAAAATAAAATAAAAAGATATACGATATATAGCCAGTTAGTTAGTATATACAAATCTTTTTTTTTTCTTTTATACATATATATTAAAATCAATACATTTATCTACAAGTTTTGTTTTTCAAAAAGATGACCATGGTGGGAGGTAGCACTCTTATCCAAACAATATAAACAAAACAAAAACAACACTATAATACAAGGAAAAAAAAAAGGAAAAATAAAATAAAATAAAAAATAAAACCACACACGCATACAACGAGAAGAATATCTGCTATATGGTTTTTTTTTTCATCATCTTTTTTTCTTTTTTTTTTCTTTTTTTTTTTCAGGAAAGATCCATCATCATGAAAAACGGCTTAGAGGAAAGTGAAAATAAAATTATCAAGGGAGAATCATAGACAGCACGCTTGGCTTATGCACACGTACAGAGTCTTAAGAGAGTTGCTCTAAATTTACTTTCTTCTTCTAGTGACGTAGAACATGTAAGCACGCTCGTGCATGTCGAGCGAGAAGGGCGAAATGACCTCTGAATGACCAGGTCTGGCAATGGGGTCACGCATGTAGATAGCATGGCAAGTCTCAAACGAGACCTCAATATGATGAGGAAGGATGGCAAAGGGAGAAAGGAAAGGACGAGGAGCCCAGGGAGTGAAGTAGGGCTTCTCAGGTTCTTGCAGACCGTAAAGGCCGCCCGCGAGCCAGGGAAGTCTAACAGGTAACACGGACTGCAGGTCGGTCTCAGCAGCCTCAGCATCAACCAAGGGGATTTCCTCAGGAAGACCCTTCACCCACTCGGGGTCGTAAGGGGTCTTGTAGCTCTCCGGGTTAGCGGGATCAATCAGCGACTTGTTAGCCTCAACTCTGATCTGCTCAGCTCTGATCTTGACAATGTCGAGAAGAAGCTTCTTAATGTCACCAGCATGTGGTAACAGCTCAGACTTGTTGACAGCAATAGGCTTGCCCTCAGCATCAGTCTTCTTGGGAGGAAGAATCTTGGTGATGAGTTCCTCGACCTTCTGCTCGTCAACTGGAGCAACCTCAACAGGGGTGGCAGGCTCCTCAGCCTTGACTTCCTCAGCCTTGACCTCAGCAGCCTCTTCCTTCTTGGTCTCTTCCTTAGGCTCAACAGGAGTTAAGATAGCTCTCTTGCCGGTAGCCAGCTGGAAAACAGACAAAGACTTACCCTGCACATCACTACCAAAACCGAAATTGGGCAGGTTGCCGGTAGCGTCAAACACATTCTCATTTAGTAAGATCTTCTTCAAAATGCTAGAGGGAGTGACCGCATTGATGTTCTCGTTCATTCTCTTCAGAGTTTTCGTATTGGTCTCAGCGATCTTGCCGGAAAGGTTCTCTCTCTCCTTGTTTAGTAACCACGGGTGTCGCTTCTTGTGGTTTTCACGAACCTTGAACATTTGCTCAGGGAACTTTTTACATTTCTTGACGTATCTGTTGTAGCGACGGATTTGGCGGTTGACAAGTTCAACAGACTCCTTAACAGAAGGCTTGGATCTACCAACAGCCTGAAGAACACGCTCGGGGTCGCAAGAAAAGACATCACCGGCCTTCAGCAGGTATCCAGGGTGCTTGATGGTGACGCCGTTAACCTTAACCTTACCATATCTGATGAACTGCGAAGCCTGTCTGGGGGAGGAGGCAAACATAGATCTGAACAAAGCGGTATCCAGACGCTTCTCGAGACTGGCGTAAGTCTGAAGCGCAAAGGGTGTGGCTGGTGTATTTTCTCTCGCTGCTGCTGATTGTAAAGGAGCGACAGCGTTCAGTCTACCGTCGAAGTGGTTTCTAAACTGAGTTTCCGTCAGTTTCTCACCGTGGTAAGCACGGGTTTCAGCCTTGGCCGTCCATTTTTGCTGATACAGGGTACCTCTTCTGACTCCCTTGTTCCATACCAGAGCGTTGTAAAGGTTGAATTTGTTCCAGGACGCTCTGATTTTCTAATTGATCGCGGGGGGGATTGTTAGTATACTGGCCAATTCGCAATGCTGACAAGCCGATCTAGCAAAAACTGCATACCTTTCTTTGCAAAGAAAACAACAAGTTTTGTCGCTTAACCATCGTGAATAATACCTAATAGTTTTGCACAAAAACAGGGTGGCCCGTTATTGATGTTTGATACTTTTCAGGTGGTTGAAAAAAAAAATAAAAAAAAAAGTGCGAAAAAACGAAAAAAAATTTCAAAGGTTTTGGTTGGCTGTGGAAGTTTGTTAGGGCTTAAAATTACCAAGTACTGAAAAATACGCTGGGACCCGATTCCAACTTAGCAGGATTTTTCAAAGTTTTCCCTCTTGTCCAACGTATAGCGCCCACAACGACAACAACAACGCCAATAGTTAAGAATTCCGCAAAGGAAAGACGCCAGAAACGACAACGGAATGGTGGAAACAAAAACCGAAAGAGAGTGGACAATTGAACAGGAAACTGTTTTGTTCAAGGCTATTTGCCGTTATAAGCCTGCAGGCCAGCACAAACACTTTCGCATGCTTTGCATATATCAAATGGTCAACAACTCCAACATCCAGTCATCGTCACCACTGACAATGCATGATATATGGAATAAACTAAGCACTCTATATAATTTAGAAGGTCTGGACGAATTGGAGGACTCAAGTAGCTTTATGGCGGAGGAAGAGAATGCCAAGGAGCCGCTTTACTTTGGTAGCCTCGGTGGCAGCCTTGCCAAAGACGGTACTTATTTACGCGACTTTGGCCTACCGTGGGGTGAGTTTGGCAGCTTGATTGAAGAAAAAGCCGTCGCTGGCGACAGTAGAGAAAGTAGTCCCGGGTACGAAAGTGACAAGAGCGGTGATGTGCCCGAGAGCCAGGCAAACTCGGACGAGAGCGACGCTGAGAACGCCGCTGATGCTGACAAGGGCTCCGAGGCTGAAAGCGCGCGCAACACGCCAATGGAAAGCGTAAAGCAGAGCACCAACAAACGCGCGCGGACACCAGTACGGAAAGCTGCTGCTACGGCTACGGCGCGGACAACGCGGAGCACGCGCCAAAGAACCGCCGCCAAGAAGCGTAAAGAGGCGAGCCCAACCCCGGAAGTGACCGAGGAGAGCAAGGGCGACAATGCGGATGAGGCCAAGGAGGAAGATACAGAGCAAAGTGAAAAGGAAGAAAGCCCACTATCTGAAACGACGACGACCGCAAGAAACAAACGAACAAGAACCCAAAGCAAGCCAGCAACAAAAGCTAAACCCACACCATCGCGACGAAGTAACCGGAGAAAATAGTCAACCTCAGCATTTATACTCATCTCGCTATCAGAAGCGGCAACAGCAGTACCATCTTCATGATCCAAACGGTACACCCTATTAATGACCCATATACTAATAGATAATTCTTTGTTAAAACTATTTTAAAAAAATTATCACTACAAAGCAGATTATTCTTTCATTACAAAAACTTAGTTGATGCCGAGCAATTCAACCTCGAACTGGTGGAAAAAAAAAGAAGGTTAGTAAGGTCTCAACAAAAGATCCGTCATTCTGACTCAACAAATAGCACAACTTACAATCAAGGTAGCATTAGGAGGGATCAAACCAGGGTAGCCACGGGGACCGTAGGCGTAGTCACCAGTGATGGTCAGGACAGCCTTCTCACCGACGGAAAGCTGGGGAACACCCTCGTCCCAGCCCTTAATAACACGGCCAACACCAATGGGGGTCTGGAAGGGAGTACCTCTGTCGCGAGAAGAATCAAACTTCTGGCCGTTCTCCAAGGTACCGACGTAGTGGATAGAGACGGTATCACCGACCTTGGGGTATGTCTTACCGTCGCCAGGAGAAAGAGATTTGATAGTAACGCCCATTATGAATAAATTGATTTAAAATTGATTGATTGATGAAAAAAAGATGAAGAGAAAGAAGAAGAAAAAAGAAAGAAAAGGAAGAAAAAGAAAGAAATTGAATTAAATACTTTTTTTTTTCGGCTTTTTTTTTTTTTTTTTTTTACGATAGGAAGCCAACCACGCCAGTTCAACCGCCGCCATGAACTTTCATGTTGGTTTGGAGGGCCATGAAAGACCGCTGTTGTGATCGGCCAATTTCGGTTGTTCAAGGTTTAGCAATGGTACTTTGTCTTAACGTTGGCCAGGGGTTATTGGTAACAGTTGGCAATACTTCTGCTCGTATAAAACGTGCTTAGAATGACGCTGAAAGCTGTAGTTAATTCAACATTGTATCAAACTCTTGGTATGGTACTGGTACCTCCACCACGTCATAGGTGTTTCATTAAACGTGAACATTTTGGTTTTTGATTTGTATTCAATACTCAGCTCATTTAAACTTCTATACTGTTATTACATGTGGGAAAATAAGGAAGAAAAAAAAGGTTTAGCAAACAACCAACAGACTCTTCTTTTCTACCTTTAGCTCCGGTGTAGCTGCCAATGGCACAAGAATCTTTTTGTAGTTGATATCATATACCACTAGCCCCGGGATGGCAAGAAGGCCTCGGGTCAGCGGTAGCAGGGTGTACTCAAAAGATCGGCGCGTACAAGGAAGCATTCGCACTGTAAGCTGCTTTGGGCCCTGGAAGGCAAACGTGTCACTCGGCTCCATTGTCAAACTAAACGTCAGTATGTGGTTGGTGGCGTTCTCGATATGGTACTTGGCAAATAGAGTCTTGTTCTCCTGCCGCTCAATTTCTAAAAACAAGCAAAAAAAAAAAAAAAAAGAAACAAAGAATTGGCATTAGTGTCAAACCGTTGCAATCAAAAATGCAAATAGAAACTTACCGACAATGACTCGCGGTTCAATCAATGGAAGTGTAATGTTCAATGGTGACAATGTGAAAACATTTTCAACCGACTGGATGTTGTTATCCTTGCTTGGCCGACGCCATCTTAACTTTAGATGTGCCGAAGCTTGAACCTGACGAATATCCTTTTCACCAGCTCGCGAATTATCAAAAATATAAGAAAGTTTGTGTTTCTGGTTATGTTCAAGCACTAGTAGAAAATTGTGTTAGTACTCATGTTAGATAGAGGTGACCAAAGGGGAGTTTACTTACCTTGAATCTTTTCCTCGGGGGTATCGACAACATTGCAGACGGCTTCATCAGACGTGACAATCTTTATTTCTGAGCCTATCAGCTCAATTGATTCCTTCTCAATCATGCACAGCACAGACGCCGACAACTCCCACCGTCTCCGCATCTGTGGCGTCATTCCAAGCGTCTCCTTTTCATCTTTTAGACTGAATGCGTTAGGAACAAAATAATTAGGCCAAGGCTTTGGATGGAAGCGTGGGTAAATGTCGCAGTTAACCACAAATGGCTGCACCACAGGAATTGAAAAGACAATGTCGTCTTTGATCAAGGTTTCACTATCGTTGATTGAATAATAGCTTATAAAAAGCTCCAAAGTAATTGAATTAATTGAGCCTTCAGGTACTTGAACGTTAAGAGGAATTGAATCGGACTTATCAGCTGCTAGCTTGAGGCCTTGCAGTAGATCTGAAGGGTTAGTATCATCCGGGTGGTTTGCCCATTTAAGATCTACTGCATCACCTGTGTTGCTCAAGCCCTTTGCTTGCAGTTCAACAATAACGTCTTCCTTTTCGTTATTTGCAGCTGTGACGTTGATTGTAAGTTTTTCACCAAAAGCAACAGGACCTTTGTTATCAATGGAAACATACACAAGCGAAGGCCGAGGAGAGAGCCTGATCTTGAACGGGTTGACAACGCGGATATGATGCGATGCCAAGTTGGAACCATTCTCGTACCAAGTAACAGCACCAGAGATATTGGGTTTCACTGGAACCGATAGGCCTAACAAGTATTTTTTGTGCTTCAAAACAATATTCAAACCCTTCAAAGACGCCTCACCAAGTTTCTTGGGAATTTGAGCAAACTCAAACACTATAGTCTGTCCGGGCTTAAAGTTGAGATTGGCCGATGTACTGTAAAGTCTAACATGGTTATCAGCATCATCTTGTTCCAGCTGAAGATTTTCAAGAATAGCGTAGCCACTCTCATTAGGAGTAGAAGAGCCATTATGAATAACATGAATTGAAGCCAACTGGCCCTCAATTTCAATTGTGAGTTCGTTTAAAGTTAAAATCTTTTCTTGATTGGCGAGAGGATAGTTGCAAGTAACTGAAAGCTGAGCTTTTGCTGGCAAACCAAGAAAACACTCATCAGACTGGAAAGTGTAGTCAGCTGTAAAAAACCCGGAATATCTGTCAGAGGTCGTTAAATCAATATTCTTTGGTTCATCTAAATTAAGCTTAGTAAGAAGATTATCAACACCAGTGGAGTCTAAAATGGCATCATTTTCATGGTATATTTCAAGTTCAAGTTCACTTAGAACAGTCTCTTGTATATCTTCTATCTTCAGCGATGTTTCGTATAGTCTTTGCAAAATGTTGCTAAGAAGAGGTTTCCATTTTTCCTTTCTGTAGATATCGGCTGCTTGCTTGTAATACTTTTGCGCGGAGACATAATCTTTATCGTGGAGTAAGTATGATTCTCCCAGAAGGTAGAGGGTGTATCCAACACTTCTTTCATTTGGGGTAGGAAGAGCAAAATCCTTGGTCGCAGCAACCAGAGACTTTTTCAAAAGTATATTGATCTCCTCCAAGTTGGTTGAGTCCTTGTTCATAAACGGATCTGGGTTACCTGCGTCCTCTGACCAATCATTACCTAGCAGATCAAACCAAAGATGAACAGCGGAAAGGTGCAACAGGCCAGTTCGAGGCAAGCAGTCCGCTGGCACTCGCTCATCGGCATCAGGTGCAATAGCTGTATTACCAGGAGGCAATCCCTTGACAGCCAATTCGGCGAGCATGAGGTGTTGCAGCGCTCTCCAGTTCTTGTAGGCAAAGTCATCTTTACTGAATCCACGCGTTTCAAGCACAGTACCTATACTGCGTAAATGAACAAGGAATTTTTTGTAAGCCAGGTTTGGCAAACCGGAATAAAAGTAAAGTTTGATAATCTTGTAGATAACAGTATCCAAAAAGATTCTGAATTCATTCCAGCGGCTAGCAGAAATCTCAGTAAGTGGATGCAAGGTTTCGAAGAGTTCCAAGGCCATTTCATAAGTTACCTCATAGGCCTTAACACTAGATTCTAGCTCTTGTCGAAACTCGGCAAGTGCGCCCAGTTTGAAGGAATATCTGATTTCCCAGCCCGCATTTGATAGTGGGGATGTCGTTAACTGGGCGGCATCTTCCTTGGAAAGATCTAAAGTCTTTGGCTGGCCACTTCGTTTTCTTCGGACTTCCTTGGCAATTCGCGTGTAAAATTCAATAGCGTTGCTAAAGCAAAGTTGGCAAACAGTCTCTGCTAGTGTTTCTAGCTCAATTTCTGTGCTAGGTGGAAGGAAAAACAGACCTGTTCGAGCAGCAAGACCCGTATTTTTGCGGAGGTAATAGATTCTATCATTTAGAGTAATATCCTCTGAGGGTAACACTTCAGAAACAATGACGACAACAAGTTTGATATGTCTGACGGCAAGTTGGGCCTTCAAGAGATTAATTTTGCGCACCAGTATTTCATCAGCTTCAATTTCCTCCTCTCTTGTTTCAGAAGTAGTGTTCAGCAGATGGAAGCTTACAAACGTGCTGGGGGTTAGATATAAGTATTTCTGAAGCCATTGAACTGAAATCAACCCGTCTGGGTAAATATCCGAAGTGCTGGTAAGCGGTGAAAGTGGAGAGTGCTGATTGCCATTCGGATACTGGCCTCTAGATTGATCAAGACTGGAGCGACCTTCAACAGAGGCCGCGTCATTGAATTTGCCGGAAGGGGTTTGCGGAGTGGAGATACTACCATGTTGCCTGGTTTTGACAGGTGGTAACAGATATTCGTCTGATTCACCTTCAACGTTGTTAAGGAACTGTATGTTGAGAATGTAGGGCGCACGATGACGTGACACTTCAACTGCCACCGGATTCCAGTTAACTAAATCGCTTGACTTCTCAGCAAATTTCCAAAATAGTTCGGGCATAATCACGTCTTCGTCGCTGGTGCCCTTGAGACGTGGTGACGTCGCCAACTTTTCTCCATCTTTAACAAGCTGATGAGATGTCGCAATGCTGCCAACGCTGTATTTCCAAAGCCGTTTTTGACATTGAGGATCTGACACATCGGGAGCTGCCAAACCCGAGAAGAGAACCAAGGGTGTCAAGTGTTGCAATGAGTTTGGCGGATAAACATTCATGGTTGTTTGATTGTGGCCGTGTTGAGGTGGTGAGAAAGCGAACTCCCAGGAAGGAAAACTAAATTGGCACAGAGTATATACTTTCTAATCGCCCAAGTTGCCCGCCCTTTTGGCCCATGATATGACCAACACCGTGATAGAAGGCCAAACACAGTACAAATGTAATTGAAAAAAAAAAAAAGACATGGATTATTTATTTTAATTAAACTACTATTTTCCAGTGAAACTGGGCTTGCGCTTCTCAAGGAATGCTGACATGCCTTCTTTCTGATCTTGAGTGCCAAACAGACCGTGGAAAACTCTTCGCTCGTATCTGAGACCCTGCTCAAGATTAGTGTTAAAGCTTTCGTTAACCACCTCCTTCGCGGCTTTTACAGCGATAGGGCTAAATGCAGCAATTTCCTGCGCAGCTTTGATGGCTTCTTCTACAAGATTCTCGGGCTTGAAGATATTGGCAACCATTCCCCAGTTGAGGGCATCAGCGGCGGAAAAATTGCGACCTGTCAATATTAGCTCCATTGCCTTAGCCTTGCCAATAGCGGCAGTTAAGCGCTGTGATCCGCCAGCTCCGGGGATTACGCCAATCTTGATTTCAGGCTGGCCAAAAACAGCCTTCTCACCAGCATAGATTATGTCACAGGACAACGCCAATTCACAACCACCTCCAAGCTATTAAAACGGTTTGTTAGAAAGAAACATTAATGATAATAAAAAAAATAAAAAGGGTGTAACTATTGAACAGAATGAAACATACTGCAAAGCCATTGACAGCGGCGATAATGGGCTTGGAGATTAATGTGATGTCAGACCAATTGGTGATGAACTCCTTATAGTACACATCACCAAAAGATCTATCCCTCATTTCCTTGATGTCGGCACCAGCTATATGTATATTTGTAAAACGAGACAGTTAGCACGGAACCAACTCTAACACGGGTAGAGATAAAAACTTACCAGCAAAGGATCTCTCACTACCAGTGATCACAATTGCTCTGATGTCGTCATTTTTATCCGCATCCTGCAAGACCCGGTTCAATTCAAGAAAAAGACCGTCACATAAGGCATTGAGCGCCTTTGGCCTATTCAATTGTACCAGTAGAACAGCTGGTGCCGGGTTAGAGACAAGGAGGTATTCCAACTGATCAGTGGCAGTGGTGTTGTTAGTGGTCATGATGCGCTGAAGTTGTAAGAGTCTATTTGTAGTGGTAGTAGAAGCAACTGTCTTCGATAAGTTACTGCTCATTGTTTTTTACTCACAGAAAGAAAGAAAAGAAAGAAAAAAAAAATTGATAATCGAGAATGGTTTTGTTGATAACAGTAATCTTGAATGAAACCAGTATGAAAAGATTTCGGTTGTCCAATTTTGTCATTGGGTCCCTGGGTGCGGGGTTTTGGTCAGAAAATCAAATTGACTGACAAATCTTCGGGGATACTGACATGTATACAACCCAACTTATGTTAAGACCACGAATAACGACAGTAAAAGAAAAAAAAAAATAAAACAAGTTAAATACAAGAGTTATATATACAATTATTTTGAAGCGTAGGCAGAAGAAGCCTTTTGGATTGCTTCCAAGCGCTCCTTGAGGAAAGGTCTCTCTTCAAGGACGCGCATCTGGGCAAGAGTCGCCTCAGCAATGTTCAGTTGTTGCACGATCTCATTGTTGGTTCTGCTGTTCTTTGCAGACTTAATCAAAGCATCGTAACCCTCCTGAAGCTTACCAGCCTGGAGGTAGATCTGGGCAAGAGTGGCCTGGGCGATCTCATTGGTAGGGTCGACCTCAAGAGCCTCCTTGCAAAGAGTAATGCAGTCCTCAGTATCAGAGCCAGGGGTGTTGAACTTAGCCAGAGCCTTGTTAACAAGAGGAAGACTGTGGAAAATAGACTTGGCAGCAATGGAGTTTTCAATGGACTTGTCGAACTTCTCACAGGCCTCGTCGTACTTTCTGGTGTCAACAAGAATCTCACCGTGGTAGTTGAAGACCTCGTAAGAATGAGGGAACTCAGCCTCGAGGTTCTCAAAGTATTCATTAGACTTCTTAACATCACCAAGTCTGTAATAACTGACAGCAAGCTGGATGTGGGACAGAATGAAACCAGGGTCAAGAGAGATGACCTTCTTGTAGTTCTCAATGGAGTCGTTAATCTCACCAGAAATGAATTCAACTTGACCAATATGGTGGTAAACAAAAGCAGTCTCGGGGTTGAGCGAAACAGCAGCCTGGAAATCCAAAGTGGTGGCAGCAACGTTCTGTTGATCAAGGTACAAGTTAGCACGGACAACATGAGCAATCTGAGTAGGCTTCAGTTCGATACTACGCATAACCTGATTCAAAGACTCTTCAGCATCACCAGCCAAAAAGGTGAAGATAGACAAGTAAACGTAGGCAAGGTAAGAGTATTCAGTTTCAGTCTCAACGGCCTTCTTCAGGTGTTCAAAAGCAGAATTGTAAGACTCAGAGGTGGCAGTATTGATGTCCTCAAAGGCAAGCTTAAGTTCATAATCACTAGATCCAGGAGCAGCAGACTTGACGCCCTCGGGGGCCTCATGAGTACCGTAAGAAGCAAGAGTAGAAGAAACCGAAACCTGAGAAGGCAAAGTCTTGGGCTTGTTGGCGAGAATCTCCTTAGCCTCCTTTTGAGAAAAGGTGGCAAGGACACGGTCAACGGCAGAGTTAAGAGCAGGACTAGCGAAGTTGTTGAGGATCAAGACAGAGGTGTAATCGAAAAGGGCATCTCTGTAATTCTCGAGCTTCTCATTAGCAGCAGCTCTACGCATGATGCACTTTTCGTTATCCGGCTGCAGGGCAAGGGCCTTGTTGGCGGCCTCAATGACCTTGTCGTATTTCTGGAGGGAGTTGTAGCAGGCAGCCTGGTTGGAGTAAAGGATGGGGTTTTCATCACACTTGAGACCTCTCGAGTAGAAGTCAAGAGCCTGATCATAAAGTTTCTTAGCAAAATAATTGTTACCAGCGAGCTTGAAATGATGGGCGAGCAGTTCACGGTCTTCGTCAGACAAGTTCTTAACAGCTTCAAAATCAGTGACATCAGGGTACTCGATATCCAGACCATCCTTAACCAAAGGGTAGCCAGCAATCAAAGTGACACCCTTGGCCTCAGCCTCACGAGCTCTCTTCGACTTCTTTTTGTCATGCTTAGAAGGCTTCTTTCTGCCCTTGGGTTTAACAGCGGGCTTCTCAGCCTCGGCCTTAGTGTAGTAGTAGTATGCGCCAGCGCCAGATCCAACCACAACGGCAGATCCGACAAAGACAGCAACCTTATGTGCGGTCGCAAAACCGGTGACCTTATCCCAAACAGTGGCTTGAGAAGACATTATAGCGGCGGCTAGATTTGACGATGTCGGTTGAAGGGAAAAAGAATAGATCGAAAATGAAAAAATGACAAAATATAAATTTTTTCGTTTATTGGTTGGTGTGAACCAAAAAAATTGAAAAAAATTGAAGTCACGTGAGTAAACAAAAGAAAGAATTGATACAACACTGTTTGGGCACAACTTGTAAGTATTTTTATCACCTGACCACGAGTCAACATTGATATCAATATGGCTCAAGGCAAGACCATGGGTATGGGAGAAATTTCTAAGAGCCAGGCTACGAGAAAATCAATTAGTCTTACTGAGCAATTGATGAAATAATATCAAATGCCTATGGCAAACGGAACCGCAAGAGGATACAAAGAAATCACCAAGACAGACGTCGCGACCCCAATTACCAACATGAAGGTAGTAACTACTGAAGCATTAAGGAATCACCCTCCAAGAAACGCCGAGCCGAATAACACCATTGAGAACTGTCAAAGGAGGTATTTATGATACCTTCCGAAAAGAGAGGTCTCCAAAAACGACTACAACGGCAAGTGCGGCGAATTCAAGATTGTATAATATACTGTTATGCACTGCCAGAGAACAGCGTTGAAGAGAGAGACACTCTTAGGGGTGTCACCAGACCTGGACTTAGCTCAACTATTAAGCATATCAAAGGAGCATCAGACAATGAAAGAGCACTTGTCATGAGGATAGATCCAACCAAGAAGGGCAAAAAAATTTACTGTAAAACATAAAAAGTCGAAGGCCACAAGCCCAAACATCACGTAGCCTACGATCACGACAGGTCTTGCCTACAATGGTCTCAGTCTTGATAAAAAAAAATATTGGGCAGCGCAAAAATAGCTGGAACTTAAACAGCCAAGTCCAACCACATGATAATAACGAAGCTAAACGTTCATTAGGGACTTTACTAGAGACTACAAGGTCCAAAGAAGCAGTGAAAGCCAGTAAGATAATACATCACGTGACTAAGCTTGAGTATTTGATTTGTGTTTTTTTATGTAAGATATAACCAATGCAGAAAGAAAACATTGGCGCATAGTAAGATCTGTTAAATTATGCTAAAGTCTTTCAATATATATAATTTTTTTTTTTTTTTTTTTTTTTAAATTCATTTGCAATTGACCATTGTCTTTGTATCCAGGCTTTGTGAAACCAAAAATTATAAATATATATACAAAAATAAAATCAAAAAGAAAAAAATCTGTACATATATATATATATATATATATATATATATATATATGTTAAAACAATGACTGTTCAAACCTTTTCTTTCTCTTTTCTCCATTCCATTGCTATTCAGACTCTAAAGTAGTGGTGTGCTATCTTAATTCTTCTTTATTTTTGAGAAACTGATCTTTATTTACATAATTCCCTCTTTATCTTTTGCTGATCAAAAACAGTGGCGATTGCCAAGTTGAGCCCAAAGTCAGAATTGCAATAAAACCAAAATGCCTCGTCCGTTAGACAGTAATGATCCTAATAATATTATGGACAATAGTGCTCACAATTCAAGAGAAAGCAACAGTCCGCCATGGTATCCAGCTAGCTACACCCCGCTACTACATCCTAACCACTACAATTCCTTTGAGCCCCCCGAGATGTTTACCCATAATCCAGTTTCTACCTCTAGTCCTTTTGATAGTTTGTTACCAGCTAGCTCAGATAGTAGACAATATCAACAGCATATCAACAGCTCACATACTCCGTCTTTTTCCAGATCAGCAAGTCAGACGAGGAGCCGTCTTTTTCAAGCATTGACTGGTACAAATTTTTCTGCTTACTCAAACTCCATGCTCTCTAACACTCAAGATATTTCTATCGATACCTTGCGGAGCCGAGAAGACGAAGAACCTGAGCTGGCACTCTTATCTTACCATCAGTCAGAATTTCCGTCAGACATTTCCTTTACTATAGATAGGACACAGTTACCCCCAGTCCACAGGCAGTTCCAAGCATCAAGTGATGGGCAACAAAATCAAAACAGAAGGCCACTTCGTAACAGTACACTAGCAGGCTCTCGAATTTCAAGGCCACCCTACACCAACCGGAGTTCTTTAAATTCTAACTTGTCCATGTCAAATGCATTAACGGGCCAAGGCAACACAACTATCAGCAATTATCAGAACAGAAATAGTGTAGACTGGAGTTCACGATCAGTAAATCCCCGGCCTCGATCACCATATCTTTCTCAGGACTCCAGGCCTCGATCACCTTATCTCACCCAGGACCCTCTGGATTGGGCCCCATCGCCATTTTTGTCAGACTTGCCAGATATTAGCTTTGGAAACGAGTACGAGCAACATCACATATTTAGGAACAACCTGCAGAGAGATTTAGGGCCCCCAAGCCAAACGGTGTCAAATATACGTGAAACAAGCAATTCAAACAACACCACATATGCTCCAAGGATAAACCTCAATAGTGATTCAGTAGTATTACCCCCAATTTTTATGCCCAACGGCCCTCTACCCAGCTCCCTAAGCAAGCAAGATTACTATATGGCTAAAAGCTCAAAGCAGCAAGTATCAAACAAGTCGGTGTCATGGATCCGTAACGGCGTCAGATTTGAGGGAGAAACTTTTTCCCTGCGGAATTTGCTGCGACGTGAGCCTACTATGCGAAGTAGCTGTGCGCACTGCAAGGTAGAAATGAAGATCTGCAATGTTGATGTTGATAATAACCGAGTAAGCGCTATTATGAAGGATGGAACTGCAGAGTCAGGTGCGCGGAGTACGCAGCTATGGGAGGGTGCCATGCTTGAAGGCCCAACATGCACCACTGAGAACGATAGCCCTACAACGGAGCTTTACAATATCACAAAGTATTGGCAACAGCTTCATCCAAATCACTCTCTTAGCAATAATCACAATAGGTCCGTCAGCGGCGATAGATACAGTGTTCGGAAAGCACAGCGGTACTCGCTATCGTCATACTCCAATAGCTGCCAGCAGTTACCGCCGATTTCGTACTGCGAGTCTGGTAACGATGCCGACGGCGCAAATAGAATGCTGGCCAAGGCAAAAAGCGAGTATGTGTGGCTGCTGCTCACCAAGGTCGATACGGGCCGTGTGCTTCCGAGTTTGCATCGATCGCACGACTATGCCCCACGGCTCCAGAACAGCCCTTCATGGCAGCGGAAAAAGGTGCAGATGCTTGTGTCGATTCGCCGTAGTGACGGGTCCCTTGAGGGATGTATTGGCAAGAATCGAGTAGACATGAAACTTCTCTACGCTCAGCCAGATAGGTTTGCGCAACAGGGAGGGGTAGCTGATATAAGACTGCGATAGTTTGTATGTGTGTGTTAGTAATCTATTTTGTAACCTCATTTTAATCCATGGTTTCCGACTGTGAATGCTTTTTTTTTTTTTTATTTTCTCCCCGACAATGACGCATAAGCTCAAAGGCTACTGAAAAAATCACCAAATTGACAAACGGGACCTCGGCAAAAAAGTTGTACAAGTTGCACAGTCTGCGCCCTGGCATGACAGCTTTGGGCCCTGAATAGTGGCCGTGCCCAGCCCAGATGAAAGGTTATTGACCATACTGGATGGCACCAAGTCTACGTTAGTGGTGGAAATGGAACCGTCGCAGAAATGCTCAGTTTTACACGAGGACCCCTCGGTAATCCAGCAAACCCCGGGTGTTCTTGAGATGCGGCCAGTGCACAACCGGTCAAAACCATGTAATGTGAATGCCGGTATATTTGAGCATGGTAGTGATGGTATTTTAATAAAGATGTTGATAGTATAAACAAAAATAAAAATGAAAAAGAGAATGAAAACTCATGATTATGTTTATTGGCAGTAGTGAAACTGCCGTTGTCTCGGCAAGTCGAGTCCAATCTACAGACAAAAAAGAATATGAATACCGGGGTCGATTTTAAAAAAAAAAAAAATTACACATATCTATCTATATATAAATAAAAACAAAATTCACGTTTGGTCCTTTTTTTTCTTTTCACCCTCTCTATTTACCAATTCCGAGATATTTGTCGTGCATTCATTATAACGCTTGCCCAATTTCGAGAATCTCTGTAAGTACGAAATAATGGTAGGAATAGTATCCTCTTTATTTTTGTTTTGTCTGTTGCTATTTAAACACGGAATTATTCCATTCTTCCATTTGTGCTGAAAAAGCCAACACGTTAAACTTTCTCTGATCCGGGATTTCCCCAGGTTATCTCGACCTACACTTGTGGGCAATTTCTGTGCGATTTTATTTAAATAGCGATCATGACCCGCAATCAATCAATTCTCCTTTTCTCCAGTTCTTGCTAACACCCTTTTTTGTAGGCCCTGAGCAAATACCTTGAGTTTTTTTCTTAAAAAACAAAACACTACCATTTAACACTACACATTACTGCCTCAAGTAAAGCTATGCTTAACCCTAACAACACCGCTGCTAAGCTTCCCGCAGGCTACGTCGAGGACGCCTCCAAGGGCCCCATGTTGCGCTTCCAGGAGTCTCTTCCCCATCTCCCTGTTCCATCCCTTGAGGAGACTGCTGCCAAATACCTCCGCTCTGTCATTCCTCTGGTCACACCTGACGAGTTTGCCCGCACTGAGGCTGCCGTTAAGGATTTCATTCGACCTGGTGGCGCTGGCCAGCAGCTTCAAAAGAAGCTCGAGGCCAGAGCTTCTGACCCCAGCATTAAAAACTGGCTTTACGACTGGTGGAACGACGCCGCTTACCTCACCTACAGAGACCCCGTTGTCCCTTACGTCTCGTACTTTTACTCGCACAAGGATGACAAGCTTCGCAAGAACCCAGTCACCCGTGCTGCTGCCATCACCACTGCGGCTCTCGCGTTCAAGGCCCAGGTCGACAACAAGACCCTTGAGCCTGAGTACATGAAGAAGCTCCCACTTTGCATGGACTCATACAAATACATGTTTAACGTTTCTCGTGTTCCGCTTCCTGGCAGAGACGACGCTGTTTCGTACGACCCCAACACCCACAAGCATATTATTGTCATTCGCCACAATAGATTTTTCAAGATCTTGCATGAGGTCAATGGCAAGCAGCTTTCTACTGCCGAGTTCGAGGCCCAGCTCCAGAAAGTCTACGAGGCCACCGAGGGCCAGCCCAAGGCTACCCCCATTGGTGCCTTGACTTCTGAAAACCGCGACAAGTGGGTCAAGTACAGAGAGCTCCTCATTGCCGCTGATCCCTCTCGCAACGGTGCTGCTCTTGAAGACATTGAGAGTGCTTCTTTCGTTGTTGCTCTTGATGACGCCAAGCCTGTTACCAGAGAGGAGCGCGCTCATCAATACTGGCACGGTGATGGTCAGAACAGATTCTATGACAAGCCTCTGCAATTTGTCATTTGTGACAATGGCGTCTCCGGATTCCTGGGTGAGCACTCCATGATGGATGGTACCCCAACTCATAGACTCAATGATTACGTTAACGATGTCATTTTCAACAATAAGGTCGACCATGGCGCTCCCGCTTCTGCCAACCGCAACCTTCCTGATCCCGTTGAAGTTGTCTTCACTATCAACACTGACGTTAAGGAGGCAGTTGACACTGCAGTTAAGGACTTTAAGGCCGTCATTGGCGAGCACGAGCTGGCTGTCTTTGCTTACAAGGGCTACGGTAAGGGTCTTATTAAGAAATTCAAGTCTTCCCCCGACGCCTACGTTCAAATGCTTATTCAGTTGGCTTACTACAAGTGCTTTGGTGTTGTGCGTCCTACTTATGAGTCTGCTGCCACCCGTAGATTCCAGTTGGGTCGCACTGAGACGTGCCGATCTGTCTCTGTTGAGTCCCTTGAGTTTGTCAAGACTTTTGAAGACCCCAAAGCAAGCCCTGCCCAGAAGATTGCCGCTGCGCGCAAGGCCTTTAACGCTCACGTCAAGTACATTTCTGATGCCTCTGCTGGTAAGGGTGTAGACAGACACCTTTTCGGTCTCAGCCAGCTGGTTGAGCCTGGCCAGGAGGTTCCTGCTATTTTCAAGGATCCCACTTTCACCTACTCTAAATCTTGGTACCTGTCCACCTCTCAGTTGTCTTCTGAGTACTTTAACGGATACGGATGGTCCCAGGTCATTGATGCCGGCTTTGGTCTTGCCTACATGATCAATGAAAACTCCATCCAGGTCAATGTTGTTTCCAAGAAGCTTGGTGTTGAAAGAATGAGATACTTCCTGGAGGAGGCTGCCGATGATCTGGCCGAGGTCTTCTCAACCGAGTTGGCAAACAAGGCTAAGCTCTAATGAACTAAATATATGAAGAAACAAAGAATATTACAAAGAAAACCAAAAATAATAAAAAGGACATGTTTAAGAAAAAATTGATGTTTGTAGTTTTGATTGATTATCATCTACAGTGTAAAAACAAAACCAAAAAATAAAAATAACAAGGAAATTGATAACAATGTGTTTTCGGGGTAGTATAATAAATAAAAAAATAAAAAAAAAAAATTAAAAAAATAGCGGAGAAATCCCCGTATGAAAGCCGAGTTGATAGACCTTTTCCCGCCTACTACAGCCGATCTGCCACAACGGGGAGACGATAAAGAAACCACTAATAGAGATAATAATGCAGCCTGCCGGGCTCGGAGGCGGATAGTGCTTTCCCCCGTTTATCTGGAGATAATTTGAAACGGTAATAGCTGTTTATCGTCTTTTTTTTTTTAGTTTGTTTGTTTGAATTTTTTTTTTTTTACCATTTAAACCCCGACCGACGATCCTTTTTACGCTGGTCCATCCATTCCTGTCGACACTCCTTATACGCGCGGAAATATTCGAGACACATGTCACGGTCATAATCGTTGCGGGCAAGGCAGTTCATGGACATTTTCGAGGCCTGCTCGCAGGGGTCGTAGAACTGTGAGGGCATCTTGGTCTGGAACTGGACCTTGTGGTGGAATTCTGTGGGGGTGTCGGGGTAGAATTTGAGATCTTCAATCTTCTTTTGGTCCTGCTTGGAGCCGTTATCCGGGGTAGTGGCAGCAGCAGGAGGAGCGGTGGTGGTGGGGGTGGCAGCAGCGAGGGTGGAGGCCGGGGTCTGGGGCTGGTTCTCGTCTTGGGCCATGTTGAATATAGGTATATAAACGGTTTTAGTTTTGGTAGGGGAGGAGAGTCAAGTAGATGTTAAACAAGAAGTGTAAGGAATCTTTTTGTTTTTCTTTTTGAGGGGGTTGACAGAACTGCGAGTGTGTTTCTGAGGTGATAACTTTGGGGTAAAAGGAGCAGTTTTGTTGAATGAGATCTGACAACGATGGGGTCTGTCGGCGGTGGTCGAGAAAAAAAAAGTTTTGATTTGCTGAGGTTTTTTTTTTATTTTATTTCTGTCGTTTTGATCAGGCACAGCGAATGGGCTTCATAGAACCAATTCTCAGTTGTATAAAAAGAGATGGCACGTGATAAAATGTTAAAGAGAAAGTCCACAAGCTCTATGTACTATATTAGAACTATTAACACCATCCTGAGATCAAACATGCTTGATTTAATTCATGTCTTTTGACCATGTTTTAAAAGAGTGAAACCACTGTTATCTCAGGTAAATTTTGTCTAACTTATATACTTGATTTGCTGGTTTAATATATATATTACCCCGGATTTTTCGCTTTTTGTCTCCAAATCATGACCATGAGGATGAAGACATGGCTTTTATACATGAAATATAACTTGAATAAAGTACTTTTACTGATCCATCTTATCACAGGTATGTTGACTCTTTCATTCAAAGGCATAAAAGTCATACTTAGAATATGACATACTTTTTGTTCTTTTCAGTAGTCTAATAAAGCTTTTAAAATAAATTTCATCTGGTGATTGAAGCTTGAGTTGAATGGTAGTTCTAAGGCATAGAGACAGTAATCCAGCCAAGTTAGTCAATATTTCTGATCATGTTAACATAAAAAAAAACATAAATAATTATTAAATAAACAAAAGTGTCTATAAATATTAAACATTTTGAAAAGCTACTTACCTTTACAATACTTAAAATTTTACATTTCAATTGCTTATTAGGCGTTACAGTAGCCAAGAACGACGAATCTTCAATCAATGACTTGAAACATATTGCACTGTATATACACTTGGTTGAAAACTTGTAATAGTTTTTATCTCGTGGCTGACTTATTTTAATAGTGTCAACTGCAATTACACTGTCTGATACTTGACTCAAAAATCTCAATTCTATTTTTAAATAAAGCCCAATATATATATATATTTAGATGCGACTTTCATCTACTGGGGCAGATATTTGATTTATCATGACAAGACTTGTTGATAAATTTCCATGTTAAAGATCTAACAATCTGGGATTCCCGTTTGGGAAACTTCATAAGCCGTTCTTTTTTTTTTTTTTTTTTTTTTTTTTTTTTTTTTTCAAATTTTTTTTTTTTTTTTTTTTTTTTTTTTTGGCTGATCCCAAACGCAAACCTTCAATCCCAACTCCCAAATCACATTTCTACCCACAGACATAAACCTTGCCTACGGCTATATAAACAAAAATGTCTACAACGATGGTTTCCAAGGTTGGCGCTACGCCAACCACACCTTCTGGCCCCACGGTCGGCATCGACCTTTGCAAGCGTTGCCACCGCAAGTCTCCCGTGCCCGTTTCGGTGGCCGTGTCGCGCGGCGAGGCGTTTTGCGCGCCGTGCTTTGATCGGTTTCTGTCCACCAAGTTCCGCAAGCAGCTTGGTGACGAGAGCTACAAGCCGCTTTACCTGCGTGACAAGACCCCCGTGGCTACTACTGCTCGTGTCGTTGTGCCTATCCGCAGCCACTGGACCGCCGGCAGCAAAGTAGAGGCCGGCGTCGCGCTGGTTGACATGCTCGTGGATCTGCTTAGAGTGCACCGCCGGGGCCACCGTGGTCGCCAGGGGCTTTTTATCAATGTGCTTGAAATCGTCGATGATAGTACGCCAGTGCCTGCGCCGGCAGATGGTGAAACAGAATGGTCGTTGGGCGGCTGGCTAAAGGAGCATTATACAGATGGTGAAATTGAAAGCTTTAAGCAGATCAAACTATCAGATTTTTTTCAGTCGGCTTCAGACGATCTATGGGATACAATCCAAATTGATAAAATCAACTCTGCATCATCATCATCAGCGCCAGCACCGGTTGCAAGTTCAGATGCCAGTGCGCGGCCTACATCGCTACACGAGCTGCTCAACCTCCTTCCTTCCAAGACCTCGCGCGCAGACATTATCACCATTATTACTCAACAGCTAATTACCGACTACGCCATTGCAACCAAATCGCAGTCTATTTTTGAGCCACACACGCTTACATTTATGGCCGAACAATCGATGGCGCTTGTTTGCAAGGGCCGGGGGATTGAACTTGGAACGTCTATTCTCCCATTCATGTCTCCAGCTTCTGCATCCGCTGCTGCTACTGGTGGCGCGGCGCCCGAGACGGTTGATATCATTCTGGCATGCAAGGCCAATACCGTAAAGCCTGTTTACACTGCCGCGGATCTTGTCAATATACGACCACTGTGCGATCTTTACGATACTGAAATCAAGACCTATCTGGCGTTACATGGCCTTCAACTCCCTCCGCACGCACTACTCCCAACCATTGTCCCTGGTACCAACACCAAAGCGCTTTCAATGGATCAGCTTTTGCACAATTACTTTAGTACCATTGATGCTGCTTTTCCAAGTGTCACAACCACTGTTGTGCGTACTATTGACAAGCTCGCATCAAAGTTTGATCTCAGCGATTTTGAGCGCACTAACGGCGCAGCGACGGCGGTGGCAGCAGCAGCAGGTGATAAGAAAGTGCCATGCCGTATTTGCGGTACGCGTCGCGAAGATGACGCGTTATCCTGGATCCACAAAATCAGTGTCATGACCCTCTCTGAAATTGATCAGCCAAGCCCTGTAGCTAACCCGGAAAATCTGGATGGGCCCAAGGATCTTTGTTATGGGTGTATCACACTGTTCAAGAATTCGGCCGTGTCAGAGATTGCTTGGCCTACGGAACTCTCGCGGGGCCACTCAGTTGAGGCGTTGCTCGGTGAGTACGAATTGTAAGAATATATATAAAAATAAAGTGAAATAGACTTGACAATACTGGTTATAAATTACCGCTCCTTATCATTATTTCTATTTTTATCTCACCATTTGACCACTTTGGACTTACCTATATATACATTAAAAACAAGAAGAAGAAGAAAAAAAGGAGATGGAATCAATAAATACATTATAGAAGTCAAGAAAAAAAAATTTTAAAAAAAAAAACACACAAAAGCAATTTAACATAGGACATGAAAAAGAATGAAAAAAAATAATTACATAAAAAAACAAATATTAAGACATTTCACATTTTAATCAAATCACAAAAAACCTCCTCGTAATGTTCAATCATTAGTTGGGTTCCATCATTTCTAGGTCCCATGTCCAGGATTTCACGTTCGCCCTCCGTATGTCTAACCAGCGTGGGAGCAAAGCACACCGCCAGGTTGCGCGAGGTCATGAGGTTTTGTTCGCTATGTTGGGACACCCTGGAAAGATGGCTTACAACACAAAGAAGACAGTCTTGGTAAGGCAGGGGCAGCGCGTTGACAACCGCTCGCAGTTTTTCAATCGCCACCTGCTTTTCATATTTAGCGGCCTCGACAAAGCTGTCGTAGTAGTCAATGTGAATTAGGGAATTAGGTAGGTATCGCAGGTATTGCTTGAGGGCACTTGTCACTCCAGCAATATCACCGCTTAGAATCTCATCAAAGTCAGCCTCCTGGTCAAAAGTTTTCTCAAACGCATCTTCAATAATTTGGATTTGCGACTTGGCACCAGACTTGCGGTAAATACCCTCAGAATCTATGGCACGCTCCTCAACCTCCTGGATGCAACGGGTAACAATAAGAGGAATCTTGGTATCTTCAAGTTCAATACGCTTCTCAATCGGATAGCCCATGAGCTGAGACTCTGGCTTGGTGGGGGCGGTGGCAGTGGTAGTGGCAGTCTCAGTATTGTTCTTGAACCATCCATTCTTACTCTTTTGCTTGGCGGGTATTTCTCTAATTGTTGCAAAGTTGGCCTTGCCGCCATTGCTAATGGTAGTCACTTGGTGCACATTGTTCACTTCACCATCAACATAAGGGCCATGAGAAATGGTGTTATCAGCTGTGAAGACCTTGTTAAAGCCCTTGACACCTTTAACGATGGGACGCTTCCAGAATCTCTTTGCCGATTGTCTATCCTTTTTATCATCTCCGCCATCAAGAATCGTCACTAGCGGAACATCCTCAATAGCTTGATGAGGTTCAACAAGTTCTTCCTTGCCATACTTGTTGAAAATTCCGTAGCGGTCGGAAATTTGCTTATTGAGCTCGCCGTGAAGAGTCTGAAGTTGCTGATGACGCATTTTGAGCATGCTGGTTTCCTCAATAATGCCATCTCTGCTTAATCCTAGGGTATAGATTTCATCTAACAAATGATCACGCTTGATGACAAGATCCTCAATATCTTTTTGGAGGGATGTCTTAACACGACTAACTTCGCGGGTGAAGTCAGCAACAAGGTCAGAAGAGGACTCCTTGAGACTACCTTTCCGCGATCTAGCTTCCTCAAGCATGAAAAGCTCCTTTTTAGCCAGCTCTCCCTTTGCTTCCAAGCCAGCAATAGTTTTGCGCTTCTCTCGAATATTGGATTCAAGTACATGCACATCTGGTTTGTGAGTATCGCGATTTTCTCTTTCTCTCAGACGCTGCTTTAGTTCAGCAATAGTCTTTTGGGCCTCCATAAGTTCCCTAGTTGTAGACGACTCTGCATCGTCAAAGAGGTAGCTATCAAGAGAAAATGATGGAGTAGAAAGATGCTCTTCGTCAGCAGAATCGTTTTCCTTCTCAAGTTTTGAATCAACAAAATATGTATCAGACCCAATGCTAACACGAGGCATGTATGTTGACTGCAAAGTATTGCTTTGCTTGGTGCTCCTCTTTTCTCTAATAGGAGTATGTGGCGGTGAGCGGTAATCATCGTCAGAATAATGAGAAGGAACACGTGGAGAAGGAGCACGAAGGGTAGAGCGCTCCGGGATGGATGCCTCATCAGATTTATACTGATTAGAGTCAGTGTCAGGGCGCACCTCAAGAGAATCAGTGAAACTAGAATCCAGGTAGATGCCTCCCCGAGAAGACACTTGGGACATGCGAAAGTTGTTTTCTTCGCTACTGCCATCCAGTTTGGCGATTGGTTTCCTGGGTACTCGGCTAGATGTAGGGGCATGCGAAAAGGAATCGTAATAATCACTAGAGCGAGAAGAATCGGTCGATAGTCTTGATGATCTGTTGTCCCAATCTACACTAGAAATCGACCTAGACATTGATTGAGAGGGAAGACCGTTGCTGATACTGCGAGTTTCTGTGAAAGTTGCTGAAGGGCTCGTATATCCATTGTTCAAAGAATAGCCTGGCGTTGACTGAGAAACGGACACGATGGGGGCATAACCATTTTCAGATCTGGATGATTCTTGTTTTTCCGTATTAAACGAACTGCCACTATGGCGGAAAACACCCCGACTAAGAGACGGATCAAATGGAGGTTTAGATGGTCTTGATGGTCTTGACGGAGGCGATGCAAAACTGGGTTGTGCTGGTGGGATAGGAGAATGCAAAGGAGGCAAGAATGCAGACTCATCAACATTATCCTTGGGAGGAAGGGATGGTAGACTTTTATCTTTGAACGAGCTAGTTGGGCGCCTTGATAGTTCGGATGAACCGGGAGATAACGTTGTGTTTGCCAAAGGAGCTGGAATTTTGGCGCGCTGAGAAATTTGTCTCTTTTTCCTTGCCAAAAGACTCTCATGACAGCTCATGCAAAAAATTCCCTGTTCTGTTCTAGCGTACTGTAAATCGTCAATTTTCTTTTTGCAGTTACGGCAGCTGAAGCAGTTGGAGCAAAAGGCTTGATCGCCAGTGAGAATTGCCAAGTCATCAATCTTCTTGTTGCATACACTGCAATGGTAGGAGCAGGAACCGCAAATCAACGAGCCATTTCCAAGAACAAGCAGATTTGTGTCGCAATCTAATTGGTTATCGCAAGAGGAACATCTGAAACCTGGAAGGGTGTGTTAGTCTATGATGAGAGGGGGAAACAATAACGGCATAAACCACAAAAAAAATTGAACTGAATCTTACATTCAATATGCCATCGATCATCGCCTGGATAGATTGGTTAGTTTGTTATACAGCTGACAATAAAGAAAATCTGGAGACACACGTACCAAGCTCATAGGCTCTTCCTTCTTCTAGGATCTGTAAAAGAGAAAGGAAAATTCAGTTAGAATTTGTCAAAATGGGTCGATGGGCATTAAGTTGAGACTCAGTTCAGTAACAAGCAGCCTTTAAAAAATAAACACATACAAGGTTACACTTTTTGCAGTAATGAATTTCGTCATCAAAGTCCAGAGATGGTGTTGATTCTTCTGAGTCCATTATTGTTGATGATTGGATACTGGTAGATTTGAATTTTGTACAAACAATTAAGGGGTAAAAAAGGTGTTAAGCAACAATAGGTCGTTTTATAGATGAAAAGCCGGGTTGTAAGCTACAGGATTTGTGATCTATAGGGCAATAATTGCATGGATTGTACAAGGAGTGTAGTTATAACTGTTGTGAATATGCTCTATATTGTTGAGTTTTTCAGGAACAAACTTGTAGTCTTAATGCTAAGCGTGCAGTGTTAAAGAGTGAAATTGTCAAAAGAGTCAAGCGGGTCGTAGTAAATTAATGAAAGTAAATTGACCGCAGTGAGATAATTTGATGGTAATCGTGATAGCTGCGGCAGCAAGTATGTAATGAGAGAAGAGAAGTAGAGGATGAAAGAGAAAAAAAAGAGAAAAATAGGGGAGGGAAAAGAGAGCAAGAGAGAAATTTAAAAAGTAAAAAAAGGAGTTTTTTTAGAACATGGTTTTAATTTGGTATATTATTATTATTATTATTATTATTATTATTATTATTATTATTATTATTATTATTATTATTATTATTATTATTATTATTGTTATTATTATTATTATTATTATTATTATTATTATTATTATTATTATTATTATTATTATTATTATTATTATTATTATTGTTATTATTATTATTATTATTATTATTATTATTATTATTATTATTATTATTATTATTATTATTATTATTATTATTATTGTTATTATTATTATTATTATTATTATTATTATTATTATTATTATTATTATTATTATTATTATTATTATTATTATTATTGTTATTATTATTATTATTATTATTATTATTATTATTATTATTATTATTATTATTATTATTATTATTATTATTATTATTGTTATTTTTTCAAAAAAGAAAAAAAAGGAGACATGATCATCTGTACTTGAAAACTTTCTTTTTTTTTTCATTGCCATTTTAAAAAACCAGCTTTGATGTCTACTTCCATGGTTGTCAGTTTATCATATTTGACATCGCCAACTCAAAAAAAGAAAGAAAGAAAAATAATAATAATACTAGACTTTTATTACTACGCTTGATTAACAATCAAAAACAATAGTCTTTACGGTCTGATTCAGTCTCGTTAATGCAATAAGTATTTTATTCTACACAAAGCACGCTTTTGTTATTAATATCACGATTTTAAAATCTAAAAGAGCATCCCGTAAACCTTACGGCGCGGCTATAGATCTTATTCCTAGAAGAATCATTTGATCTGGCAATATGCCCCATTGTACTTGTAAGTAAGACATATAGTATTTGGGTAATCAACTACAATGTTAGCTAGAGTATATGATTATCAATACAGCCCCCGGTTAGCACGCTCTCATCTGAGTGGCTTTGATCCGCAGTACGCAGGTCTATAAAGTTATGAGGAACTAAAAATAATCATACATCCATTTAGGACCAAAAAAAGTATATTTACTCCAGATAAAATCTTTGATATTAAAAGATTACTAGCATCTTGCAAAGTTCTCTGAATCATTAAAGTATCATTCGATTAATAACCATGCCCACTGGCTTTATTTACTATCACTTGTTTGGCCTAGACAATAATCTGGAGGTCAAGTTGCCACAGAATAAATAAAAAAATTAAAAATACTGCGAATTAAGTTAATATCAAACTAATGCACATACTATAGCGAATGTTATAGGGAATAAGGTACAAAGTTTTTTGCCTTTGTTTATTTTTCGTTTTTTTATTTATTTATTATTTGGCCCCTCTTGTCAATAAATTAATGCTCATGTATAAATTATCACGTATTCCAAAAAGGATGCTCTACTATAACAATCGGCTATCGTTTTATGCCTAGAGCATTCAACATCTCTTTTGGTTGAAATCATCCTCGCAAACTCCAATTCTTTCATGGGGAATGTGTACACAATCAAGCTTAAGCCGACCCCCGTTGCTGGATGGGACAGTTAGATATAAAGAACGTTCCAAGTCATACATAGGAAGCTCAAGTAGTCATAGCATATCTGGCTTACTATTTGAAGCAGTGCACGTATTCAAAACACCATTATAGTAAAAAAAAATTTTTTGCCAGAACCACAGACTCTAAACAATTACAACAGAGTTTATCTCAGAAATATATATTTTTTGGCTAATTCCGTGGACTTAGAATAATACTGATTTTGATAGGACCTCATGGTTCCTGTACGCTGGTTGGCTAAGATTTTAACGATGTATATTTCTAAGTTCTGACCTGATATTGTTTGTTATCTAGTTGATCTTTCACTTTCCGCTTTGTTTCGAACGTTAGATAGAACAGTGACACTAGTTTGTGAGTCGCAAACCATTTTTTTAAACAATTTAGTCTTAGATTGCAAACTAGAAGCAGTTTGGCAGCATTGCAAGACAGACAAAAGCCATAAAGCATGTCTCAGCATTACTGGTGCAGATGTATACTGACCCTTTATAGTAAGACACTAAAATGACGATGTGAGCATGAAACAGTGGGAATCCCTGGCATCTTACAATACAAAATATATAGTCATTTATTAATAGTATTTTTCGCTCGATGGTCACTAACTTTCTGGTAGTTTTCTTTAGAGATATTGACTGTATTTGATACTGGTATCGTAGTATGCTCCTAACTCTGTTTCTATTTTTCGACTTAATAATGAAGGCAGAACTCTAGGTTCTTCAGCGTTCACCTTATCATCGGGATCATATTTTGCCAGCAAGCACAGTAATACAATAGAACACATCCTTTGCTAACATGAACATGGCTAGAAAAGCTATAGATAGCAGCCAGTTATGTTTTAACGAATAGATATACAAATATTTGTCACAATAAATAAGAAAAGATATAGAGTTGGTCTACTAAAGCCTGAGTAGTTTTGACCAATTACCAAGTGAATACAGTACTGTAGCAATGTTGTAAAGAATAACAGGCTTAGAGTACATTTATACGAGTCCAGTTGACAGTTTCCCGAATGATGCACCCAAAGCCGTTCTTGCAGAAAATAGGGTTACCGCTTGACGTGATTCTATTAAATTTGATATGTAGAGGGAAGCCTCAAAAATACCATGCTTGAACGGTGGCCTCTTAGTTTTTGTTTGACTTAGGATTCCAGCCTTACTGTCTCCGACCAGATATAGAAGTTAATTTCCATAATGAAAGGAATTAAGGTACATTAAGTTGTTGTTCAGTGGTTAAACGCATATTGCCATCTATACTGGTCAACTACCGCACTTTGGAGGAATGTATCCCGATTTTACATTGTGTACACGCATCTGGTAATGAGTGATTTGGATAGTATGGAAGAGTTAGGAAGACTTGGAATGAACCGTTGACTACAACCAACAACAAAGATCGAAAGTAGTTGCCACATAATTAGCAACCGGTTGACCATATTTGATACTAGGCGACACTGCTTAGAGAAGTACACATGTACAAAGTCGGAGTTCGTATGGGTAAACAGGCTAGGGGTAAGTAACCAGCAGAAAGCATTCTGGCATTACTATATGGGCTATATCCTTTTCGGCATGTTTTATCCTTGTTTGGTTGAACCGTATACAAAATCTAAATTTGAAATCAAATTCGCCTATAAAGTATTATCTAAATTGAGAAATGTACTAGACATTAGAGATTAAGGTAAATTCCGAGGTTTCCAAATTTCCAAATTTCGAAAAGGTACGTGCTTCAAGTTCTCAAATTAGCATACTATGGCAAGTTAGTGAATAACGAGAAAAAGGATCATTCCATAGTTACTTCCATAGATGCTAATTCCTTAATTATAAAACACTAACAATGTTAAAGTCAAATCCCAAAAATAGATTTTGCAATCCCATGTCATAGTGAAAAATGAAAAAAATCTCAGTGATCTGCTTTTCTTTGCCTTTAGGCAGCAAAGCCCGCTTTCTCTAAACCTTTGAGTTTTACCCCTTGCCTCAAGATAAATAAGTTTTGATAATCAAATTCTGATATATTCCCATGAAAGAAGTTTCCAATATGCCACAGCCTTGTGAATCACAAAAGTCACGATACCCTGTCTCTCTTTCAGCATGTATCCTTGCTTCATAACTTGCCGCTGTTCTGTTTCAACAGCACTGTACCTTACAGTGGCACAGTGACACCTGTTAACTCCATGCATACATATCACACATAAACTTCAGCAAAAATAATACAACTGACAATATCTGCATCTTTAGGCGACATTGTCTGCGTCTGAGTTGCTACTGCTTCTACTCTCCGATAAATATGCTCTCTCCTCTATTTGTGTCATAGACAAAAAAACACTTGTTCAAGAAACGTCAAGAATAACAAAATAAAATCACTTTCAGAGCCTAATAATCCATCATTCTCAATTTGTTCTGCCTCTGCTTTTGTAGCATTAGTAGTTGTGAATAATCAATACTTGCAAAGCTTTCCTATTTGTTGATAATTATAATCAAACTGGAAGCATCATTTTCTTTAGTTATTTGAATAAGTGTATAAACGTATGTCTCAAGTTTGATCAACGTGTTTTACTATATATGAAGATTATAGCGACTACACCATATAAGATTTAAAACTTCGACCTTATTTTTTCTTGTTATTTTTTAACAAGAGATTCATATATAGGTCCATATTAACAAATTGAGATACAATGTATACTAAATTAAAAAAAAAAAAAAAATTGATGTTATCTTGGTCAGTCTTACTAACTTTCACTGCTTAACAGGCTTTTGTATCGAGCCTACTCACCTCGACTACAAAGTAGATGTAACAGCTATCGGAGACATAAATAGAATGAACAAATTTCCACTTTCTTCAATGTTTGAAATTTTTATAAGAAATCAATATACAATAGAGACATGATTACCTTAGGAAGGCCGGCGAAAATAAAAGGGAAATAAAAAAAGTGACGTAAAGGTGCCTTAAAATTTATAATTTCACAAGTCCAGAAGCTGACTGTAAATACATCTACTCTAGTGAAACTTTTAAACAAGAGAAACTAAAAAGTCAATGCTTTATCAGTCTAACAAATGACAATTCTAATACTGAAAAATGTGAGCCTGTCATATGTGAATCGCTGTTTTCAGCATGATTAAATCGAGCCGGTCTACATCCCATACCATATGAAACAGACATATCTGTCATCAGTACCAAATTATTTAAAGCTTCATGATTTCACTTAAATTTTGGTTTATGTTTAATGAGAAAGAGACAAGGTCATTTGTGTTTGGTATAAGAGTCAATAAAAATCTAGTTTCCATGATTTTGATGAAGCGAAACTCTAACCTAAGTTTTACTTGATAGTGGGAATTCTTTTTGTTAAAAAACGACATTAACTCTTGACGTAAAAATTGGAAGAAATGACATCACAAGAAATAAACTAATATGGGTGCGAGGACCAAATTTTTAGCAACATAACTAGAAAAAAATAAAAAGGATGCTCTATCTCAAGAAATAAAATGTTTCTCAATCATTGATCAATTGGTAGCTTATGATCTAACATTTTAATGTATATATTAAATTATGAAATGGACTCTCAATATTAACTCAAGTGCCTGACCCCATGAGCATCAGAAATGGACAACACTTATCATTTAACTCAGGTTCAAACACAAGAAGACTACAAGTTTTACCTAAGGACTCTGGATGACCTAAAACATCTACTCTAGAGTGAATATCATGCGTATTTTTTCTAGAGGCTTTGGTTCATGGAAATTTATTAAGGCTAGGCTCTGGTTACTAGTTTCCGATTCCAGTTTATAAAAACAACGGTATTCCTTACAGGTAAGGCTGGAAACTTTTTGCAATAAGTATACATATCAAATGCTACTACATAATAATAACAAGTTAGGTTTGAAATTACATACTAAATATTATGATTGGAAAAAAAAATTTTAATTATGAAAAACTTCTTAACAACACTGGTAAATCGGTGTTTCCCATACGTAGTTGTGCTTTCATAATCCAAATGTATTGAGTCCCCCATTTGTCGTTCTGTATGATGAAAGAAACCCTCCAGGGCCATTGCTGCATTTCAAATACTTAAGCAGCATAGTTAATCGGTAAAATATTAACATTTTTAAGCTAGCCATCTACCTTTCATAAGATAATACTGGTTTTGACATATATATAAATGTAGATAGAAAATAAGTTAATATCAATCATAATAATTCTTTTTCTTGTATTCATATCTAAAAGTCACAAAATTAAATGAAAGGAATTGAAAGAAAATAACAAGAATATAAAATAGGACATAATTCTAAAACAGTCGGCATTGTATCACAAACTCTGAGCTAATTTTATCTTGACTTTAGCAGTCTACGACCACTATTTATCTTGACTGCTCTCTGGATTTTACTGCTCCTATGTGAATATAAATTTTTGTTTTTTTGGGAATTATGAAGATTTTTGGGGTCGAGCATGAAGGCCGATTTTCAGTGTTTGGTGCGGGCAATGCCTAGACCAATATACAATGGTTTATAAATAACCATAAACGCTAGTTTAGAAGAACTCCAACGCTATAATTAATTATCATGAGTGAGAAGCAAAAGTGAAAATAATAATGAATAATAATAAAAAAAAATAAGTATATACTAATATATATACTAAAATAATAATAATAATAATAATAAATAATAATAAAAAATGAAAAAAAAAGTAATAATAAAAATAAAATAAAATAAAATAAAATCAAGAATGACGGTGAATGATGATAATAATAAATTAATAATAATATTAATAATAATAATAAAATAATAATAATAATAATAATAAAATTAATAAATATGTAATAAATATGATAAATATT
>QQZM01000043.1:155698-196423 GCA_013365045.1 Geotrichum candidum | reverse complement strand
ACTACTACTACTACTACTACTACTACTACTACTACTACTACTACTACTACTACTACTACTACTACTACTACTCAGATTAGGAATCAAGTTTATAGTTTTTGTGACCAAACGGCTTTTTTTTTTCTTTCCCGTTTCACCAAATATTTTCTGCTGCTATCGCACATTTAGGCAACGGCCGCCGTTGAAGGTTGCTATAAAAAAAAATAGCAGTGTGTAAAATCTAAATCACCAGACAAAGGCGGCAACAACAATGATGGCGATGATGATACAGACAAAAAATGAAGAGCCTTGCAAGCTAGGGCTAAACATGAGAGTCAATCGGCACGCAACGCTCAAAAGAATGCAGTGAGCGGCAGCGTCATCGGCAGTGCCAACATGACTAACACACAGCAACAAGTTATAATAGCAAATAATGGGAGGAAAAACAAAAAAAATAAAAATTTTAAAAAATAAAAATAAAAATTTACACACACAAAATCACTTGTGGAGAAGGAATGTTGTCTACCGTTGTTATTGCCCTCAGTAATACGAAAAAATGGAAATGACAATAATGATAATAAAATTTGGTAATAATAAAACCAGCAAACCCCTTCCAAGAACATTGACATGATTTAATCAATGTCTAACATTTGACTAAATCCCTGCGTAAGCTCGGCAACAATGACCGTCTCTTGAGTAATGTGGACAATATATTCCTATCACTCAATTTAGATTATCAAAAGATCGATGAAAGGGCTTATTGTATGAACTCCACTTTTTTATCTATTATTTTTTATTTATTTCAGCAAGCTATGCTGGTATTTGTTTGAACTACATCATTGTATCTTCAAGTCTCGCAATACCTCTGCTACAACAGGACCATCGTGACCACAAATTGTTAACAACACGGTTGTATCACAAAACCTACTATTTACCTGCCACGACAGCCTTTTTTTTTTTTTTTTTTGGTTTGGCTGTGGCATTTGATTGCAACCTTTGATATTACAGCTATAATGTACCAAAAAAAAAAAAAAAGCCCCAAACTTTAATACAAATAAATGCCCTGGCCTAGGGCTTTTTAATGTACCTGCTGCAGGCGTTGCTATGTTGCTCTTCATTGTGCTCCTTAACCACCTGCCGACAAGAGATGGCGACTTTCTCTAAACAACAATGAAACCAAACAGAAGTTAAGCAAATCTTGTAAGATGGTCAGAACGACGATAAACCCAGAAACCGTTTTTTACTTGGCATATTTCTCGTAAAGCCTGCGTCTCTATGAGCTTTTGGAAGTTCTGGATATAGATTCTGGCTTGACCAGTTGTGGTTTTGCATAGTAGTATCACAACCATGTTGCACAACTTACAAGCAGCCGCTGCTATAGACTGCTGGTGAATAAGGTACACGTTAAGGGAATAGGGTTCTTTGAGACACAGTGGATCTATTTGAGTTGTGAATTTTCGCAAACTTGGTGTGAATTCTCGGTACAACTTTCCCTCGCCCCCCAAGGTTTCAAGTTTAGGGTTATAACCACTATATTAGATTTCTTTTTCTTAGCTGATGACGATATACAAGACCAGATGTATATAATAAAACCAACTACCTAGATGACTTTACCAAACTGAATGGCAATAACAGGATTATAAATTATTTTGCATGTTTCCTTGAGTATTATGCATGCTTTTTATGGTAGCTGGAACGACTATGACTGGAATGGTTTCATTTAGTAGAAAATAAGTGATCACATTAAAGCAACAACCTAGATACAAGTGACGTACTTTAAGTTGGAGATGGAAGGTATTGAGGGGGTCTGTAATTGCGGTGATGGCAACCCCACTTGCTCGGGTGGTCTAGGTTTAGGGTTATTCTATACTATCATTTTATTCATGCATGCGCATATATTCACTCTGGCACACAAGCGTACTCATTATAGTGCTGGTCGCCACCAGATTCGATCAAATAGTAGCAGGTTTGCAGCCACCCTATGCACACGTTGGTTGTATATGCAAAGCCTTGATTATAACCACCATCAACTATTATTACTACGCTTTCAGTTCGATGTAACGCCAATGGATTTTTAATTACAAGTTCACATGGGTCTAGTGCCTTTTATGTCTCCACAGGTGACAGACAGCAACTACCAGGCTCCATTGGACTACGATCTTGTTAGTTAGACGGCGCCGTTGCGCTAGAGATGCTGTACATATCGTCCATATCGATAATAATAAAAAAGAAACAAAAAGGAGTATACTACATGCCAAGATCACTCAGTTGTACATTCCATATCTATTCATGCTTAATCTAAGGCCTCTGATTGATAGAAGAAAAAAATAATAATAATATAATATTGATGATAATAATTACGATAATAAAAGATTGCTATTCCAGAAGGAGAATTTGGTGAAAATAATATTAATCCAAGCCACCGTTAAATTTTCTAGTAGTACCTCCCAGACTTTTACGTAAATAATAAACCTGGTAGGACTGGTAGAGCCCCCTCTATCAAGTTGTGACAACAATGTTTATCATTGCCATAATTTTTTAAAAAAAAATACACATTAAAAACCATTATCACAGAACTATAGCACCTGTTTTCTAAGGTTTTATCGTATACAAAGCGTATCTTGATTAGGGAAAGGGTCGGTGAGGAAAAGATTGATCAGGTGGATTTCTTATCGGCCATCGCTTTCCGCGTAGTAGCAACTTTTGCTTCAAAAGAACGCATTTTTATCAAAACAAGAAGATTGTGATGGCACATGCTCCGCTACTACCATTTTCTAGCTCACAACTTTTTTTAGGAAGTCACTACTAGCCGTTTTAGAGAAGAGGGGGGAGAGAAGCATTGCTATGATCGAAATTTTATTCATTTATTATTCAGCTTTCTAGATATACATTTTATTTTGAATTGGCAAGCCGGATAAAAACCTGATAACAGCAGAAGGTACCGATGCTGCCGCAGAATGTAGAGCAAAACAAATCACCGTTGCAGGAACAAACATAACCCTGTCGATGTTATCATGGTCCAACTCTTTAAAGTACCCAAGGAAGAGAGTAGGGAACCAGAGTAGGGTCTAGCCTCTGGATCAACACAATAGTTGCAGACATCATTATGAAACAACACAACTTTTAATAAAAGGAGGCCAGCCTTTAGAACTGCCGGCTAGAAAGAAAAAAAAGAAGTAGCGCAAATAATTTCAGCATGCACCTTTTGGTCTTGACCAACCAATGGGCCCAGTCTGTACAGTGTGTAAACCTGCCGGCGAATTTGATGCAGGCCTGACCAGGGGGAGAAAAAAGGAGGTCAACACTTTTTTTTTTTTTTTGACGATGGAAACCGGTCCAGACTTCCTCCTACCATGCGCCAAGGCTTTAGTGCCTTAAAGCAATCAATCCTGTCAAGTTTACAAAATGCTCGCCAGCAATGAGCCAGTGTCGGGCTTAGGTGATCCTATCTATAGTGTTTTAATTTAAACCCTGCGCTAAACTAGTTGCAAATTCTACAATACGGTCACTACTGCTCTTGCGTTATAGATTTGCAAGTCCCGAGCCAAAAAGGTTTTATTAGAAAATATATATCTAATGGCAATTAGATTTTAGTTACTGCTACGACGTGTCAAGGACACTAGTTAACAATAGAACTAAACTATGGCTGGCAGTACAATTGGTATTCAACCTATTTTGCTAATCTACACGAAATGATGTCTAAGGCCCTGGGAAAGAGTCGATCATTTAATCTCAGGGGAAAAAAAAAGGATCCGAGGGTATTTGGCATTGTCTTGGGTCCGGGAGCTGTGGTTCATACTGACAGTACCAGCGAACAGCAAGGCACTAAGCACAATAGAAAACTCGTCTCAAGTTGCTTTTTTTATTTCTTTCTGGGAGCTGCTAGACATGTACACATGTATACATCTCTATATATATTTGGCTCCACTTAAAATTCAATACTAGGAATCTGAACTACTACTTGTTTGATACCAGATTTGCGATGATAGCTTGCTTTTTTTCCTCATTAATGGAACTATGGTACGGCACGGCTCTACGATCATTGATGAATGTTTAAGGCATATGAACGTTTTTGAATATACCTGGAATAGACTCTGCAAGTCTTTTTTTTTTTTTTTTGATATTCTTTTTTTTATTTGCTTTTGTTATGTAACCTCTAGATATTAGGACCGTGGAAAGCTTTTCCATCTAGACCTGAATCCATGCGAGGCAGCTGCTCTTTAAAATGAGAGCCGGGAATTTAGGCGCACCAAAAAAATACTTCTGGTAGTAGTCAAGAATCAATGACGCTAGACCTCTCATTACTATCGTTCACAAGACCCCGACTTTGTGCCTGAAGGCTTCTACTAATGCATTGTGAGGTATCTATAAAACAGCGGTGCAGTGCGTGTCTCATCAAGGTAGGTTGTTGTGTGTAGTACGCCCAGCTAAGTATAAACAAAAACAACCCAAAAATAAAAAAAATAAAAGCTTAATCACTGTAAGTATTGACAGTTTGAATCGGTCTAAGTCTAACTCGGATAACAGCCATGACGATCCTGATCGAGAGCTGTGAGCCGTGAACAATTAGTGACGTTCCCCAAGGGTTACAAACGCCCATTCAAAAAGAAAGCCTATTTCTTGGGTTCTCTCTGCCAGATGGTAGACGCTAAGGTCCTAACCCTTTTTTTTTTCTTGGAATGGAACACTGATTCACCTGCGCGTAGACGAGTACTGTTACTAGAACCCCTCCGGCTTTGCGCACAGATCATTCCACCAACCAGAATCAGAGTTCATTTATATTGACTACACAAACCTAAACAAAGATATTAAAAATACAAAGCTCAACTGAAAATCAAGGGTTTTTTTATTATTATTTAAAAATTAAAAAACCTGCAGCATACGGAAGGAGTTTGGGATTAAGCATGCATGAGTACAATGGCAATAATTGCAACCTAACAGCTCTATAAAGCACACAAGTGGCATCACTTACTAACTGCCTTTTTGGCCAAGTTTTCCCTGAAAGTCATTAAGCACATTAAAAGATCTGCTTCTGTTCTGAGTTTGACAAGTTTGACATACTGAATACGCGCCTGGGAAACTTCAAAATAAAGGGCTGTTTTATCATTTTACTTTAAACTACTCTTATTTCGTAACAACACCACTGATAACAAGGCCTCCATAGCCTGGCTTATCACTGCTTACTGGTAGCCCAGTGTTTCAAACTTGAAATCTGATTTTTTATTGGCTTTACTATACTATAAATATTTGATATCTAATTTCCTTACTGTAAGGTATCTTGACTAACTGTAGGAGTAAAAGTTTAAGCAGAAGTTATGGAACTAGGAATTCTTAATTCATCTCTTGTAATTGAGTGGCCTGACAAGTAAGCTATTTGAAAACTTAAGAACACAGATTTTGAGTAAAGATGTGACAAAGGCTTAGTTTTACCTATGTACTGTGTAGATCAACACCGAGTAATTTATATTAAATACATCTTTTAAAGAAAACTCAGAGAGCCAGCACTATTAAACGAATAGTTATGATAACTGATTGTTTAAATGTCACAACTGAATGTTGAGATGTAGTCTGCCGTATAAAACCGCATTCCAAAATGTTACATCTCTTTGATCCCCAAGGTCAGGCTGGAGCACGGAATTAGCGCAACAACATTGTACTTATTCTTTTACTAATACTAAGCCAAAAATCAACCAAAAATATCCTTTATAGACAGCTCTTTAGCACCTTTTTTCATTGCATTTAATATTGTTGTTATCAACAGATATTTCTAACAGCTATATTAGACAACTCATGACTTGGGCTGTAATCATATGAGGGTAGATATTATCTCATACTATTAGCTAGAATGAAGGATAAATTTTAGCTACAAGTATGGTTTATGTTTACGAATCAGTTTTTATTTTTACTTGCTTGCCTAACCATACTGAACAATATGAATTATACTTTCTCCCACTTCTTCTCTATTCCCGGCAACCAGTCTTGTACCAGAGCGAGATCCGTGTTACTCAAAGTCTCCCCTGCCAAGTTTATTTTTACAACTCCACTTGTATTCAGGTACATGTTTTCAAAAGAATTCAGATTTTAGATGATTATACACGAACTACATCCCATATGGAGTACCAGTTAATGTAAAAGGGAACAAGACCATAATATATTGACGCTTTTAATACTTGAATCCCAGTATTGCATAAAGTCACAAATTTCAATACTGAGCTATCCTGCATTTGTGACAGCTTCTAGAATTGAAAAAAAAAAAAAACCCCTCAAAAAAAAAAAAAAAAAAAACAACGCAAAAACACAGGTCCCTGAGCCGGTGAAATAAACAGGGTTATCGGCCTGGGGTGATTCAATACTGTGGCTGATGGATGCACATTTGATTTAACACAAGTTGCAAAAAAAAAAAAAATGCATATGACAATAAGTCTCGTTTACAATAATTACATTTTTAATGGTGGGATTCAGTTCTTTGCAAGTGATATACAACTTACAATACAACAGTATAAAACAAAGCTCGGGCGAAGATTTCCTTTACTCACTAGTTTAGTTTTGTAGAAAATGTTGACAAACTAGGTAATTTACTAAAAATATCTTATCAAAACACTTAACATCAGTACATATAGAAGAATCCTATATTCCTGCTGATCAAATGGATATAGCTGATAAAGTGGATACGCTCCAAGCACTTTTGGTATACTGAAGGAACCGCACAAGTGTAATAATTTAATGAGATGCCAGTGAATGTTGTTATCTACTGATCAAAGATACTCTGCACCACTCTGTACCGATCTACACACATAACTAAAGGAGGTGGAATTTTTTTTTATATTTCTGTATTTAGGTTGCAGTCTATAGTGCGCACTTTAATAGTTGCCAAAATTCTCGCTGCTCATGCGTTTAAATCACCATTGTTTATATGCCAATGGGCACCGCATCGTTGATAACAAACAAGGGCTTTTATGCAGGATGGAACCCATATTTTTTTTTTAAACATTTAATTTGTTACAAACTTACAGATAACAGAACTCGATGCTTAGCTTCGAATTTGCTTATCACTATTAATAATCCAAAACTAAGGGCACTTAATATGTACATCGTAGCTGCATTAAAGGAGCCATATAAAACTTGTCATATTATCAAGTCGAAGTAAAATCGATTAACATTAAAAAAAAATACAGTACATGAATTGCCTCACTAGAATTTAATGCCCATTGGACGGTTAAATTGGTTTTACCGCCTTGATTTAAAGTCCTGATAAAATATAGTGAGCACCTACCACTTAACTAATGTTTGTTTAAGGGCTACCAAAAATTTGCTTCACTTTCCACATCCCTACGGTAGTGATACTAATAAGAGCAGTCTATAAGCACAAACAACTTTTGTTTGGCAATCAATATTCGACAACTGTGTAAGGATGGTAATACGTTGTAACTAACAGTCAAAAAAAAATATTGTGCACAAAAATTTGATAAAATATTTCGCTAATTCATAAAGTCTTAAAGTTTACAGTTATTTTTAATTGGTCACCTTGACATTCAAACGTAAAAGCAAAAGAAAACTGTCGTGTGTTATATTTATCAGGAAATAATATGCATTTTAAAGTCAATTTGATGGAATGGGTTTAAGATGTTCTTAATTACGAGAATATAAAACTAACTCAAGAGATAAAAACTCGAGATAGTCAAATCATTTTACCAACATGGATAATGGCTTTCAATAATTGTTACTTTTGTATTTATCTCATCAAACAAATTTTCAAACAATATTGTAACGGAGACGATCTGACGAGCCCGACTACCGTTGGTTCTAATTATATTTATTAATTCTATCTCATATTAGTACTTGATGGACAATGAGAACGGACTCTTAAAGAATACTTTTTCAGCTTAAGCATATTATTCATATCAGAGTATGTACTGGTGAACCCTTATGAAAGCTTTAATGTACGCTTCATACCTACATAAAAACGTCCAAATTGGGGGTAATGATCTATTACATAAATCTTGAGACAAAACCTAGGCCATGTTTTAATCACTCAATCTGAACACTTAGTGGATTTCCAGGGTCAATTCGAACACTCCATTTTGGTTAAACTAAATTAGCCTTGGGTTCATTTAGTGAGGCATACTAATTCTGTTTTCCTAATCAGCGTTGCCCATCGGAGAATAAGTTGTCTAAATTGAAATCATGTGTTGAAGTACTAGTAAGGACAATAAACTGGTTTTCTATCTACCTACTGAAGTACTTTATGGAGAGTCCTTCCATTATCAACTATTGACTACAAGATTAGAAACCACACCTGAAATAACGTCTACAACCAGCTTATGATACTTGATATTAAAGTAGTTTATCCCCAGTAGTCTTGCATTTTATTAATGTATATTAATATCCAACCATCCTTGTCTCTTTAGACCTACTTATCTCAAGTAGAAATATCCATAACTACAAATCATGTGCCAGATTTATTTCTTTTGGACCCCCCTGGGAGCTATCAATGTACACTGGATGTACTAATTAAGAACCATACTTACAGGTTTTACTTAATAGGATTGATGAGATATTATTTATGAGAAGAAGAAGCCTTAGGTGCGTGCTGATAAAACCATAGCATTGAGACTAATGACATAACCTAGAATAATGTCACAGAAACGGTTGATTCATGCCTTAATAGACGTTAACTGCATGATATAGATCCGTAAAACCAACTGGAATTGATTGATATTAAATATAGGGTCGGATATACTGACAGATATAATCACAATTAAAAGATTTAATTTGAGAGGTTCTTTTTTCAAAATTGTCGGCCTGATATTGAATTTGAATTCATATTTGTCCCAAAAAGATCCCCAAGTCTTTATTAGAAAACACATTACAAGATCCCAAGGACTTTAGTTGAATAAGACTGACTTTATTCACATCCAATGAAGTGAAAATGAAAAGTCGTCACAATGAAGACATTATGGAGGTCAATGTCTAGACTGTCCCAGTTAGAAAATATTAATGCATTAACGAATTTACCATTTTGTAGTTATAATCCCCACAATTTGATGATATCTTCACGTTTTATGGTATCATTTTATACAAAAGTAAGGAAATTAGTACGCCAGCAAGTCACTTACATAGGGGTTGTGTGGTATCTGAGCCATCTTTGTTTTTCATTAACCATAGTTGGTTACAAGTACAAACAATAAAGTGCTTTTGGAAATCCGATGAATCAAGTATAAATAAAAGCTGGTAATAAGTTATCAATTCAAACACTTAAAAAGATATTTTGAAGCATCCTATCTTTAGTATTAACATTCAATCACATGGTATTACCACTCATAGTTCTTTGTAATAAAAATGGTATCATAACGCTTTTACTACCAGCTTTTAATCTGATATCTGTTGTCATCTTTTTGCTGTATGAGACTCGTTTACTTCCAGGGATCTTATCCTAGATACAAAGCCCGTATAATGTTTGAGAAAAAGATCATGGCACTCTCAAATATCCGCATAATCATGGGATAATTAAAATTCTGTACTTTGGATAAATCGATTTTGAATCCGAAGCGTCTAATGATTGCCATAGTGCAAGTTTTTAAACATCCATATTTCTATTGTTCAGTTTACTAACCTGTCATATCCAGCAAGTCCAGAACAATTTCCAATCAGATCCACATACAATTATCTAAATTTTAAATGACTCGTTAGTAATGATACCTCTACGTTTCATTTGAAGACTTTATAGAACAACAACTCTTTTTTTTAATTTTGGAAACAGTACTTTGTAATATCTTATTACATTTGCCTTTAGAAATAATAGAGTTGCTAACCTTCTCCCAAATATTGAATAACAAAAGTTCTTTTTGTCTACCATGATTGTATTTAAATTACTAAATTTGGATTTGCAAATGTCCTTCATTTCAATTTCATGGTTATAAATTGTGGGAAATTAAACTAGTCATAGTTGAAAAATTGTTATTTAGTATTTAAGAGGCTACTTCAATATTTTTGACACAATAAAGTTTCCTAACTTATTTCTAATGCTGGTTCTGCTTGTCTCATTATAAATCTTTATATATTAAGAATAGTACAGACACTAAAGAGATTGAAGGATACCTCCGTTTAGCTACCTTGGTTTCAAAGCCACAAAACTTTCAATCAATTCTAAGCCATTCATTACAGAACTCAATTGTTTAAAAGAAACATTAACGAGTTGACAAATTGATTGTTTAATTGATTTCCTCAAGGGTATTCAGAGATGATTGATTTTAGATACCTTTTAGGACTACGTGTTTTTACGCTTTAAAAAACTCTTGATAGTATAAAGTAACTTATCCACTTCCATTGCTAATCTTTCTTATAAATACTTCACATTATGTTTATTGATGCTCTTGAGTTATAAATAACCAAAATTAAGTAAACCTAATATTTCATTATTTGTAGAGTCTCAATGCTAAAATTTAACACAATGTTATGCCTCTCATAACAAAATCCTATAGAGTATTTAAAAAATATATATTAATTGTAATATCAGAATTTATTTATTTAGATGCTTTATAATAGTTATTTACTAATAAAAAGCCTCGCATGAATTAGTAGAGGTCTGGCTAAAGCTCTTCTTTAGATATAATTGCGAAGATCTAAGAATGATTGTTTTATATGCCACAAATCCAAAAACCACCCAGGTGGTCCTGGAACTTCTAATTCAAGCTTATCATGATACTTTATCATTGAAGTAAAGATATATAATTTAGCAATAATTATTTTAACTTTTACCAATTTGTAGGTTACCGTGAAAAAAGGATTCAAAAGTTATAAATCTAATTACCACAATATGAAATGTAATGTTGCTTTACATGATCTAAACTCCAGAGTCGAGATACAGTAGAAATTAACTGAGTTCATAAAGTCAGTTAATAAGTAGCAAGATACTTATTAAATCTAAAGAGTTTGAGACCGATATTAACATTCCTGAGTAAATATTCTACTTTATCATTTGCAGAAATCAATTACTGAAATTTAAACGGGTGACTACATTTTGCATGACTATCTCATCAGAGGAGCATTGTGACAACAGATAAGTTGGAAATGTTTATTTTCATTGATAATCATTTGAACTTTTGTATTCTTTAAAATGCTTTCCTTTTGCTATATAACTTCGAAATGTTGTGAGGATACAGCTTTTCTTCCCATTTACTAAAAAAGATTTATGCTTTTAACTTAACAAAATAACTTTCAAGTCTTATATCACAATACCTAACATTTATGCTGTATGATTTAAAGCTTGTGCTTTAGGCATTATAGTATTAATTCAAAGTTTTACAACATTAAATTTTTGGAAATTTTGAAGACAAAATATCGGAGACATTCATAATATCTTTATTAAAAGTTATGTGTAAACTCAAGAACAATCAAATCTATTTAGAAAATTTACTAAATTTATCACAAATAATCAAAAGTTTGGTTACTTTTGATTTTGTTCAATTAACGTATATGATAAGTAAAATGACCAGACAAGGGAGATGACCACTTTTCTTCATCCCACAACCTTTCTATTTAATCAATTAATTGTCAACCACGTAAGATATCACAGATAAAAATCAAAGCTGGAATTCTTATGGCCCTTCAATCCTATAAACATGACCCAAAATTGAGTTTCCGACGCTCCGCAAAGCTCTATCAAGTCAATCACACGACTTTCCTCTGCCAACACAACGGTGTACAAGCTTGAGCTAATACTATCCCCAAATCACGCAAACTATCTAATCTAGGAAAAGATAGTTATTCAGTATATTCTGGATCTAAATTTGCGAGGTTTTCCCCCGCAAATAGGTGATGTTGAAGAAATGGCCAACCGATTGCTTGCAGACCGGGATGTGTCACCCGTCGGCAAGCTACACGAAGAGCTTGATACGCGTTTCTTTCCTAACTATGACTATCATTAAGCTAAATGTAAAGATCCAATTATTATTGATGTGTAGCTACGGACTCCAACGCCGGTTGAAGACTGGACCGTCCGCTCTACCTCTTGAGAGCCAAAGACCCCAATGACCGTTCTTAAGGCTGAATTTCAATCTGAATACCTTGAAAGACAAATCAGAAAACATCATAGTAGCTCCAGAACCAATTTTAGAAGCATTGAAGTCTCTTGCTAAGGGAACAAAGGCAATTATGCATGAGTATGCTCTAGTAGAAGCAGAGGCCCAAGACCTTCTACAGGCAAATGAGATACTCAGCCGGCGCCGAAGGGCAAAAAGGACTCGATTACAGAAAAGAGAGGTAATTACAGTAGAGAAAGGAAGACAAGCAATTGCTCAGCTGGGTTTTGATGCCCAGGTAGCGGTTGAATCGTTGAGAAGTGGTGGTTAAGGAAGGTCAGCGCGACCGAGGGAAAGGCGCTGTGGAGTATGCGGCAAGCTTGGAGATAACGCAAGAACGTGTCAGGTAGTAATTGATACGTCTAGAGAAGAGTATAGCAACTAGTTTTAAGTAATCAAATGGCTTGTAGCATTTTTACAGTGATTTATATCTTGAAGATGAAGAAAAGTGGTCAATTCCCTTGTTTGGTCATTTCACTTATCATATACGTTATTGACATTTGATTTAAAAGGATAAATCAACCAGCACTTCTTTTTTTTTTTTTGTCTAAACATAAGAAACAAAAAAAAAAAAATAGTTATTTCAGTAAAGTCTTTTTTGTAAGTTGAATTATAATTATAAATTCAAGCACCATACTCTTCAACATTATAATTAAATTTGCTGGGAAGTTGAAATAACAACAAAATTCTTTGAGTGTTTATCACGTTCTTATATTACATTTGGCACTTACTTGGCTGACGGCTGTCTTGAGCCAATCATTTACTTTAAGTTCAAATACATGACAACTTTTGGTATTAGAATATTGTTTCTTTTTGTTAAGCCTCTTAAAAAATTTATATAATTATTGTTTTATTTGTCATAGATTTGATGTTTCAAGCTCTAAGTGTATGTTAAATGCAACTTTTTCTCCGTTTCACTTAAATAGTGTGTTAAACAAAAGCTCCTTATTTCTTTATACTTAAAATATATTAACCCATATGAAAAACAATACTAGATATCTCTTGTTTACGTAAAAGTAGACCGCAAAATTAAGCATGCAGCCAAGTTTGAATACAGGATGGCTTTTGATACCTATAGAAATTATCATCTACACTAACAGGAGAATGCAATTACCTGTTTCTTTTGCTAAAAGGCATCCTACAAAAACTCCATCTTATCAGATAAACTCTTAGTCAGCTTTTTTCCTAAATACTTTTTATAGATTGTTTGTTTTTAGAGTTGGTAACTATGATGATTAAAAAATATAAAAAGCTGTATGAACATTGGATAATTGCCACATTTTAGGAGTGATAAAAATTATTGGATTTTAAAAACACGAATTCTATGTCAAACCTTGTTTTATTCACCTCTAATTTTAGAAAAGATCTGAGGTGAACTGTTTTAGAAAAGCAAGCAATAAAAACAGATTTCATAACCAGGTGAACTCTGTAACTACGCACGTTATTAAACGTAATCATTTATATGCCTCACGCCTTGAAATTCAAAGGTTTTGCATTTGTAGTTTTTTTGGAAAACCTACGCTTTGAAAATCAGGGATAAGTTAAAACCAAAACAAAGCATTTACAACAATTTGAACATGTTCCAATTATGTTGGTGAAGGAATCCTGCTCTCAGTAGCATTGTTTCTATCACTTTTATTCTATCGACATCTTGATAGTATTAACCATTCTGAAAAGTGGAAATAATTTTAAATCTAGCTTTAATAACTAATTATTCAATCAATTTTATTTCACCAGAACATTTGACAAAACATCAAATGGTAATCAATTTGTCATAGTATTATTCAAAATTCCACCTGAAACTGCTATAATTGCTATAACTTTCATGCCAAATTAAAAGAAGTGCATCTAGCAGATCTCTAGACAAAAAAATTGTTATAAAATTTTATCCGGGTGAAGTCTATTAAAATTTATGCAGTGAACCTTGCAGCCCGTTAGAGCACAGTTATTTGAGCCCTCAGTCAAAAAGAAGTAACACCTCTTTACTAAGGGATTAGAAAATGAATGTATACGTAATGTTTATGATAAAACAAGAACCAGTGCACGCAGAAGTGTAAATAAAACTTATTGTCCCATTCTTCAATCAACGTAGGATCCCGGGAAGCAGCCATCCACAATGTTTTATCATTTGGGATGGTTAATTTATCATTCAGAAGAAACTAAAAAAACCACTTATTACGCTAATAAAAAAGCACCAGTCTTTTCTGTATCAAAAGGTCTTCTGCTTACCTTTATGATTTTCTTTTGCTCAGATCGTTGTACTTCGTATTTTATTTGAAGTAAAATTCAAGGTCGAGGACCTCTATTCCCAAAGTTGATAGATCAAATCTAGTACATAGGTTGTAAAGCTCCAAAATAGAACGTACACTTCTTTTAGAAAAAAATTAAGTTTGCAAAGTTACTACTCATCGTATTGGTATACTGTTAAGAGTTAAAGAATGTGAACATAAAAGTTGGAAGCAACATATCGTTCCTGAAGGCCGAAGGTAAAATTCTGCTTATGCACAGATAGTCAAGTCTCATTCTCTGAGCAATGCTTGATGTCAACATTAGATTCATATATTTTCCACTTAATTTGACATACTTTTAAAATGTTTTCATGGTCTAACTCAACCTATTGAACCACAAAAAAGATTCAACATGAATAATTACATGATAATTCAATTTTTTTATAATTCACCATAAACTCATCACCTGACCTATCAACTTTAGATTTCTAATCAAGCGATAGAAATCTTTTTCTGACTTCACATTGTCATGGGAAGTTGAATGGGAATCTGAAAATAATCGTACCAAGGATATGCAATGTAATAATTAATACTGCTGTAGTACCTGAGGGTTCAGATAATAGGGGCGTGTAGAAAGTTGAGTATGCGCATTTGATAGAATGCTTTTTACGGATAATCATTCCTAAGAAGTTTCTAATTGTTCGATTGTTATCTGTCATTCCAAAAAACTAAAAGGTTTAATAAATAATGTCTTTAACAGGAACATTTAGGAGTAGCTGTCCCATTTCGTGACAGCCGCATCATTCCACGAACCTAATATCCTCAATTGAGAAGTATTTGGCGTTTCCAAAAACTTGCATTACCGCTAAATTAATTTTGTGATAGAAGAAAGGTCGCGAATCACAACTGACAGAGTAAGGCATCTAGCCGTCGATTATAGAAGGTCAAAATAGATTTGACAATAAAACCAGAGGCCAGCCTTACTATTTAATTTGGTCAAATGATCAACAACGTGAGCATCCAAAAGCTAGTAAACAAACCCGGTTAAATTGAAACAAAAGATCCTACGCACAAATTAATGACACTTGAATTATTAGAAGCTTTACGTTAAACTGATCTTTCAAGTGACAATAACTTGTAATTTAATCTTCTGAGTAGAGTATTTTTAAAATCCATGTTTTCTTTTGTTGTGCAAGCCATTTCTCATGATACATTGTTTAACACACGTGTGATAAATTCAACCATAATATTACAAACTCCTTGAGCGTTTCATTTTATCTAAGGTAAGAAAAGCCCATAGATCATTACTTTATTTAAGAGACTGAGGGATGGAACATGAGAGCCTATCCGACGGGTGATCCACCTGTTTTGAAGCACCTGTGATCGGATTGCGGAGACTAGTTAATCTAACATGTACTCTGATCTAATTGTATTTCCAGACCATGCGCCATCTACAATTAGAAATAGCAATGATGGCCTTTAATATCGATATCAAATCTGGTTTTAGAAAATCAGGTTACTGACCCCTTCTCACCACTTGACTTAGATCAAAAGTAATTCTAGAAAGGTTATAACATGGACATCTGTATGATTTCAGATTAACCTGAAAAGTTTAGATCTCTTGAGAGTGGGTGATCTAAGAATTTAAGACTGTTTGCAAAGACTCACAACGTAGCATTAACCCTTTTATCATTAAATTGTCGTATTTCCCACCGTATACACTCTCTACTTTCGTATTTAATGCCATTATCCAAAAAGTTAAACGTATGAAGAGAATTTTCTAGCACTTCTACTGCCGCTGAAGTGAAAAAGGTCAGCTATTGTAGAAATATTCATTTCACGGTGTCATCATCTCAGATTTCAGAACACATTTAAATATACTTCACAGGAAGTTAATACAGATCTATTATAGTGTAGGCTCATCAGTTGGATTTTCAACTTGAAACAAAGATTTTCACCAAATTTAACTAATACACTATAAACATAGTTTACTTCATGGAAGCTATAGACTCAGTTTCTTTTTCAGACCGTAAGATAAATACCAGGATTCCATTAAGGTTGTTTCCAATAGCTTTGATCGATTCCTTCCATTGCATTGCCAAGTCATCATTCTGGTGGCCCAGATTTCGTCTTCATTCCTTGTTTGCATATCGGAACAATAATTATTATTTTATATTGGTCAATAGCACTATTGGGTTAACTACCAAATCAGCATAATGTCCATAAAATGTAGCAAACTGGATACCGTTTAAGTCAAAAAATTTTCGTAGAAAGAATTCAGATCTCTTATTTTTTGAAGACCACTAAACTAGGTCAGTCGTCAAATCTTTTTAGCTTTTTTTCATCTCTTGGAACTCTAATCTAATAGCTACATATAGTAGGTGACTTAACTTTTAAAGTATGTTGCTGGAAGCATTAAAAATTTGTAGTTTTCCAATACAAAAGCATGAGCAACCAAAAAATAAAAATAAAAGGGGATTAGAACAGTACTTAATTTAGTCTCAATATAACTAATGGTGCTCACGCAATACTATGACTTCCCAGATAACCCTAAACCTTATTATTGCGGTGTAAGCAATGGGTATGGTTTTTTCCAATGAAATTTGCAAAATCTATAGAATATTATAAAGGGAGTGTCAGATGAAGTTTTAGTGCTTTATCTTTAGGTATTTTTATTTTAAAAAGCCACCATAATTTTTCTAACCAAAAGAACTAAAGAGAAAATCGAACATTAGAATTAACTAATTCATGGTGTATCACGGTAGACTCATTTATAGATAGAAGAACTTCACAGCTGTATCCTTGCTAGCCTATGATGTTACGAGATTTTCAATTCCAAAAGTATTGACGTTATCTTTACACCCAAATGGACAGATCAGTTAGGAATTTGAACCCGATCTAGTGATTCAGTGGCACATAACCTGTCGTAAGTATAAGTAAAATTGGGACAAAGTGGGCCCACTCTTTTATTTATAATTTCATCAACGGTCTTCTTTATTCGTATGCAATGTAACAATTTGTAGATAATAATCTTGTATTCAAAGTTGAAGCAGTCAGTACTAGATATAATTATTTCAGGTAGTGGCCTGTGATAATAACCAGCTAAAAATTAATTTAATTGATCGCAGCCCGTATTTCAAAACTAGTAAAGAAAAACCTGAGGGTCACACAAAGATGTATTTAAAAATTTATGTTCCATTCGAGGCTTGGTTAGGATCATTAATTATAACATTGGTATTAGTCTATATTTCATCAAAGGTAAATAGGTTATAGAAACTTTTAACTTGCTTAAACCTTTTTTTTTACTTAACCTGCAAAATAATACGTGAATTGGTTATGTTAAAGACTATGGGATAGGGCAGCCAAAAACAAAAGAAAAAAAGACTAGAAAAGCCATATTTCCGCGTACATTCGATATAAGGAAGATCCATTGAGGAAAAGTTAATACCCTAGAATTGATACAGGTCGAGCTGCATATGGCCTGACACGGGACGATATGAGAGAGACATTGAGCAACTCGGATTATTTTATGATACAACACTCAGTGATGGGAACGATAAACATCAAAGCTATCTGACCATATCAGAGGCCTTAAGCTACTTGTAATATGTCTTTACATGACTCTAACTCCATTAAGATCAAACTTTAAATCAGTATTTATGTGCGATAAAAGGTTAGAGACAGATGTAGAAGCATAATTTGTTCAAGTAGTCACAGAATGCTTGGGTTTTACGATGTTAAAAAATTCAGGCTTACAAATTAAAAGCAATAAATCATTAACTTACAGGGCTTTTATTTAGCCGACAGAGATATTCCAACTTTTTATTTTTTTATTTTCTGTTTACTAGTCCTGACGTCATTACACACACTAGTGCAGGCCCAGATATACTTAATAGCTTTTACGTAGTATCGTAGTAGATCTGGGATAGGCCGGGACAAAAGATTTGCATTAACAAAAAAAAAAAAGTAGTTCAAATTTCAATACAATTGAAATTAGAACATTACACATTTCGGCTATAAATGAGTTTGGATTAAGCAAAGCAGCGAGCTTTAACTTTTATGAACCATAAGAGGGCCTTCCACTTTCTTTGCTAGATTATATTTGAAACGTAATAAACAAGAAATGCAATCTTATGTATTAGAATAATTGGTTTGTTTTAACTCTGGTTTAAACATCCTAAGGCTCGCTGAAAACACAAATATAAGTGACTTTTCATATCAATGCTAATCTATTAATATATTATATATAAATATATTTGAAAATAGGCAGCAAAATTCAGTTTTTTGTTCATTAGTAATTGTAATATAGTAAAATAACCCTACATTGTACAATATTCAACTTTACAACTCTGTGTTGGAAATGGTTAGGATTTTCGTAATTTTAATAGGTTCTCGTCAGCTAACTCAAGTGCACTTGAGTTAAAAAAAAATTCAAGATTAGTGACCAGCATACATCACTATTGCAGAACCAGGCAAGAAAAATAAGAACTTAGTCATAGTCTATATAAAAAAAAACCACATGCATATTGCATAGTTACTTGTGTGTTGTTTTTATTGTTAACTGTAATGTCTTTGTAGGCTGGTAGAAAAGAAAATTATAACCCTTGCAATTAATACAGATTTGACCTGTTGTTTATGCGCGTGGATCAGCACTTTAGAAGGTTCCAAAGCTAAGGGCCTTGGTTTCCAATGTGTTCATTTTCCTCGCACCCAGAGTGTAATACTGTGGAATTTATAAGATATTAAGCAAAGCTTGTCTTTTTACGGTCTATCTATACCTATTCGCATTGTGCTCTATCGTGTATAATGTAAATATTCGGAATTCATACATTCGTGAGTGAAGTACAGATTACATCTAGTTGATTGATTTTGTGGAAATATTCAAGAAATATAATTTTAGTCTTTAAACAAAAACTTAACCTCATCAACAACAAGTGTCAAATTTTTGGAGTTAGTGTTCTACATTTACATAAGAATGAGTAACCTATTGTTTTTTTTTGCATTTATATCATCTCTTGTTTTATTACATGCCCACTAAAAAATATTTTCACCAAAATGGGTTAGTTACTACAGCCGCCTCTTTGTATGAAATACAGTTTAACCTAACCCAATCTAACCTAACCTATGTTAACCCATAATAACCACTGACCTTTACAACTAACCAAAAGCTGGTCTCAAGCCTGTTGAGTTAGAAAGGATAGCCAAAACTATGGGTTAACTGGATGTATTGAAAAATTTCACACCAAAAAGAAAACCACCATTTAGCTAATATTTTTTTTTTAAATATCGGCATGAAAAAATTTAACTAGAGCTGGTTGATGTCGATTCATCCCTTGGTTAGAAACATTCTGGAAAAGGCTTGAAGGGTCCACTGGTAGTCTGCCAGCGATCGGTTAACAGGGGGTTCAAGTTTTACTCAAGAAGTTCTATTTTAGTAACAGAACAGAAAGAGTGCGTGTATATCATCATGATACTATAAGGAGCCAAATAGACAACTTGCTATCTTGGTATCGTAAAATTCAAAGGCAGCATTATACTAGGGTTGTGATGCTACCCACAAGAACAAACGAAAATATTCGAAGTTACACAATATTACCGCCCATGAGCTGTGGTTGCGAAAACCATCACTCCGCTAGCCACAATGTTTCGTGATAAAACGAGGTCCATTTCGGTTACTGTTATCTTTAGTTTGTTGGTAAACTTTTGTTATGCTTTTCTATTCTGTTATCAAGGAAAATAGAAGTTGACTCTTATGGCAACTTTTAATTTCAGAAAAATATAATCATAGAATCATAATCAACAGCATCCGGTCTGTATGTGTGTTTATTTATTTTTGAGGTCTTGTAGATCAAAATCACTATCATGGTAGCAATTCGCACGTAACAAAGCTTCTATAAGGCAAAGAATTATTCAAGAATAGATGAAAGTTATATTATGATGATTGAGCGCGTTTGCTTCTAGAATGCGGATTGGGCTACACAACGTTACAACTGTATGTGTAGAAGCATTTGATCGTGCCAGCTACATACATTGCGAAGCCATCTGCAGTTCATTGAGGCTCAAACCTTGATAAGCTAAATAATTTCCCTGTACTTGCAGTTTCCACAGATATAAAACCTTATAACAACGTTTTCTTTGATGATCATTATTATTTCTTTTTGTTTCGGGTCTACTCGACGACTACCCGAATGCTTACCCGTTAACTTGGGCCATTGCTGCAGTGATAAGCAATACTGATGTAGAGGGAAGATAGGCCTGCTAGAATTGTTTTAGTAATTTTTTAAAACTGCTACGTTACAAGCTATCGGCACTCATGGTAACATTTTCCATGCTCAATGGCGATCAGGTTGGCTTCTAGCGTAACCGTTCTAGGGTTGTCCAAAGGGTGCATTATCCGCAGCTGAAACATTCCTTCCCCTCCAAAGCCTCTACAAGGTTGTTGAATACCTGGGGTCATACATGACTCTTTGACTTCATTTTGGATGATCATTGTCTTTATCGTTTGGTCAGAGATGATTTTTACTGTGTGCACAATAACTACCATGTTCTCTGCACATCCCAACTCGGGGTTTAGAACCGAAGAATAGAAGCCACGGAAAGAAAGCTAGACGACGAAAACAGCAAAAGAACAAAGCTGATTGTCAGTTGGAGGCTTCTATATGTAGCCTGAAATAAAAACAAATCATGACATGCAGCATATTCTACTAGGTCAAGACCCTTCCTACAAGAAAATGCTGGCAACATGTTGGCCTTTTTGAAAAGGCTAGGACCGTCTGGCAACCCCACCAGCAAGCCCGAAGGTCTGAAAGCTGTATATACTATTAATACAGGAGTCAAAAAGTTGAGCAAGTAGCAAAACCAACAGGATTTGAGACAACACCATTGAGGAGTACATCGAAAGGCAGTCTTTAGGCTTTTATTTTTTTTTAGTCTGTAACTCGTTTTCGTCAGTTGCTGTACATGGCTGTCGGAACTGATGAAGTACACACACAATGGATCTGATGATGTCATAGTTGAGAACTGAAACAATAGAATATAATTGTTTACAGGGCTAGTAAAACATTTTAGAATGGCACACATATTCAAAGAGTGAGCTTCAAAACTATTTCCGTCTTTTGTAGAAATGCGTCAACCCTCTCGTCAACCCCCACCATAGAGTACTCCAGAACTAACAACCTAGTAGTTTAAACTCTGAATAAGCCTTTTGGGCAATCATTGACCAAAAGGCCATACCCCTACTAATTAATTAATAAACTGCATCAATGATTATGCTCGAAAACTAGACACTACGCAAGTCGGTAAATCGAATCCAGGTTTGAGATTTGGATCTCTGATTTTAGTTCTCAAAAAAAAACCAAGCCCTTCCGAGGTTTATTGAGTCTAGCTTGAGGGTTTTTCCAACGTCTTGGAGCCAAATTACGAAGCGTGAATGTTGAAGAAATCGCGATCTTGTTGCGTACACACACGCACACATGCTCATCCTTTGTAACTTTCTGTGGGCAAGGAATATGCACACTTTCTTTTGTTTTTTGTTCTTTTCTTTTTTGGTTTACTGGGGTAGCGTTGGTATGTTGCCCACCGTGGTTAGCAGAGAATTTGGTTTAATTTTGGTTGCTGTAATTCATCACCAAGACAGGGCAATTGAAACTAGTCACAACGCTGGAATCTCAAGAATGTTTCGATAGCGCAAAAGCTTGGTCAAAAACAACACTATAAACTTCAGCTAGCATCAACATGCAACTCTACCATCAACGCACGATCAGCGGCCGGATGACTACATTGAATCTATCAGTATAAACTCAATTTAACATAACAAAGCATGTATAATCTCCCGAGACTTAAATAGAGTTTGCCCACAAAATCAACGTCTAAAATTTTTTTTTTTTTCAAGTTGAATTTACCTACTTTTGTTTCTATTCGATTAAAAGGTAGCAGAAAAAAAAAACGGGGGGAGTTAAAGAAAGAGAAGGAATGGAGAGTGAAGTGGTGCTAGATGTATTTTTGTATTATATAAGCTGAAAAGTTAAACCAATTTTCTGATTAGATGGAGGGAGGTAGTTTATCGTTGCTTTTTAAGGAAACCACATTGATTGAAATCTCTATTGCACCAATAAGATACCGGCGCAATCTAATCCTCACACTGCAACTTCTGCATTTAACGAACCAAGGAGTCTATTGTTATTATTATTATTATTATTATTATTATTATTATTATTATTATTATTATTATTATTATTATTATCATCTTGTGTGTGATGTTTGAGTCCGATCTTCAGTAAGCATGCCGTTCTCTACATGTAAGCTACCCTTCTGGTGGGTGGAAATTAAGATAAAACGTTAGACTGAATCGGGTTGACCTCCTTTTGTTACCTATAAAGCAACTAACCAACACTTTTGAATGTTCAGTCGCGGGTTTCCACATACTTGGGTATTCATACATTAAAAATATAGTACTTGGCTTGAAGCCCCAGTCAGGCTCGCATAGTATATAAGTATTAGCTTGCATGGATTTCTTGGGAGGTTAGTTTAGAACACTTGTGGTGTCAGAACCTGGTTGTTTGGCAAAACGCACCAGGATCAATCTGGTCCGTCGCGCATTCTTTCCAGTTTCTAAGCCATATTAGCTGGTTACGGCTGGTGGAAAGGCCTGTAACAGTCTAGAATCCTAGGTTAGAAACCTGTATGCACAACGAAACGGGGCCAGAATTTTTTTTCTTTTTTTCTAACAACGTTCAGAAGTAGAGAGAAAAAGTGTAGACATCTCTATTGAGAATTGCTACATTAATGCTATATGCACGTCTGGACTACTCTGGTTACAATACACGACGCAGCATTGGGGGTTTGGGTTCAGGTATCTAGATGCGTTGTTATGACGACGGATGTCCCAAAATGCTCCCTGCCAATCAATACAGGTTGTGACCAAGGACTACTAGGGCCACCAAAATAAAGTCGTTGTCCCTGATAACATCTGGGATTAAGGATCTCGGGTTTGCGTCAATGCTATTTCGTAGTGCTAATACGAGGTTCCACCCACAGCAAAGACCGTGATGTTAATTATTATTGAATGATAACCACAGCATCCCCAAAGTGTACATCCCTAATTCTCGTTTTAATTTTTTGTTTTTGTTTTTAATAATAACATGCAGAGTAAACAGTGCGCTGCGCTTAAATATGGAACGAAAATCAAATAGCCAAATAGCCAAATAAATAAGTAACAATCACGGGATAACTTGAGATCAGCTGTACCAAGGACTCCTTCCTGCAAACAGAAAAGTCTCGGGACAGAAGCTCTACAACGGTCACTAAAAACAAAGCTGCTCAAGATCTATGATCAATCTGTATATACCGAATAATGCCCATACCCATGACCCAAATTAAAATTGCTTGTGCTTATTTTTTTTTTTAATTTTTTTTTTTATTGGTAGTATCTTAGATGGCAATTTGCATGCTGAACCATTCAAATTAATGGAGTTGAAAATTTTCAGTTCCAATAATATCAGGCAAGACTAACAGCAGCACAAATTATTCAAAAGTTCAACCTTTGTAAATGAGATGGAAGATTTTCTATATCTACAATCGTTACCCTTCCAAGCTTTTAATCACAGGTTATTGTTGTTTGCCGCTTTTGCTAGATGATGTGTTGTGCATTTCTCCCAGAAATCCTCTTTTAAAATTACTCCTTTTTTATTATGCCACCTTTCTATTACAGGAACCTGCAAAAGAGCGGCCCAAAATTTCTCGGCAATGTAGTTTTCTACAATGGATGATACTAATCAGTATAAATGCCGAGAATCTATCCCAATTCTGGATGTTTTCTTTTTAAAAGTCCTCGTTGCCATTCTCTTTTTCTTGCATTGTGTAAATTCGTCCAGATTTGCGGAATCTCTATGCGTTTAATACCAGACTGATTCATTCCAAAGAAAATTGCAATTTCTCAGTTGTTGTTTTGTCACTTGTTTTTTGATGCTACTAGTTGTTGTTAGGTAGTTGGTTGCAACTGCTACATGAGGTTCCATGCCAACGGTTGACCGCGCTAACTATTAGTACAGCAATGATACAAACAAGATGTTATGCATTGCTTAATATTTTGTTGCTACACTCACGTCTTAATCATTACACTTATCAGGTTTGATACATCAAATTCGTTCTTTTTTACATCCAATGCTGAAGTAAAAAGGCCATATTAATATACATTACTAGTTTGTGGCTAGCTTTCTATTGGTATTGTTCACCACAATTTACTATAATATTAGATTAAGCGTACTTTAGGTTAGTAAAACCAGTAAGCTTAGTGTATATCTCAACTCCTTTTTTTCCCCCCTATTCTGTACTCGTGCCAACACCGCATTGCAAAAATTTGCTAGATAATTCCCAATAATGTTCCAAGAAGACTGGCAGTCAGGGTGTAATTGAAATTTTTAAAAAAATGATTTAAGAAAGGATCAGCAGTTGATAGCAAAAGAGTTTGATTGAAAAAGGGAAACAAACTAAAATAGAAAAGTTTATTTAACTAAAAGAAATCATTTATCTTTATTGTAAAAAAAAAGATAATTATAGAGAAAAATAGCCTTATTATCGATAGCATTGTATTATACCATCTGTTATTACTGGCACAAAAAAAAAGAATCCCTTAAAGAAACTGGGCATTGAATCCAGAACAAGACCCAGGAGTTTATAGTAGCGAGAGTATCTCAATAGTATCAAACACCTGGAAACCCCAAAGCAAAACTTGTTTTTTAAAGCTAGATGCTGCACCGTGGATAGTAGTTTAGAAACCCAACAACTGAGATTTCAATGCTCATTTTAACAAGCCTCTCTCGGTACAGAAGACACAAAAGTCCAATCTAATCATGATATAAAAATAAAACAGAAAATTCAATTAAAAATTAACGGGAACTTTGTATCATGTGCAGAAATAGGATCAAGGTAATAATGGGGGCATATAAACTTATCATTAAAAGAAAAAAAAAAGTGCCAGGTGATAGTATATTAAATCAACAAAATAAAAAAAAACTAATTCAGAGAAAATAGAAAAAAGGGCAGACTTTGCTCAATGCCCGAGCTCAACTATCAACTTTAGGCTGCGACAGCAGCAAGCAAGGCTTGGTGGGCTTGGTATTTAGCCTCGTACTCATCACTCCAAACAGCGCCATGAACCGCGCGCTCGTGGCGCAAGCGGTTGCCCGAGTCCGCGTGCCAGTGAGTGGTGCAGACACACGCGCCCGGGAACTTTTCAGCTCCATCGGGCGCCCAAAATCGGCATTCGAAGGTCGGGTTGCCATGCTTGCGTGTGTGATGCTTCACCTGTTCAAGCTTACGGGCAAAACCAATCTTGCTCCAGGGACACGATGACTCAGGGCATTTGAACCGGCGCCCACTGGCGTCCGGATGCTCCGTCATCTCAATGTGTTCGATATGAGCGGCATACTTATCGAGGTCGCGGTCATAAAACTGCAAGTCACAGTGCGAGCAACGGTATTTACGGTTGCGCCACTGCCGCGGCTTGCGGCCATTGCAGTCCAGGTGAACCGTACCATCGGGGTTCATGCTTGGAGCAGGCGGCGTATTCACACTGGGAGGGTTAACAGAGTTAACACGCAGTTTTTTATGCCTGCTTTGGTGGCTTTGTTCTTGTTGTTCGGCGCGAGCTTTCAGCATGCGTTTGCGGTAAAGGGTGGAAACGTTGAAAGAAATGGGAGAGTACATAACAGAGTTATCTAGTGGTGAGGCTAGGGGGCTAATAATGGTGGAGTTCGGGCTAGGCTCAAGCGATGTCGAGATAGAAGGGGGGTCAATGTGAATCTGCGGCGTAGTTTTGTAATGATCAAATGTATTATCATCTTCGGTATACATAGGATATGTTTGAGTTTGTTGCAGTTCAGGCTGCGGGGGTTGATACAGGTGAGTCAAAGGAAAGTAGCTAGACTGCTCTTCACTAGGCGAGGAACCGTCTGAAAAAACCTCAGACCCGATCGGTGTTCCGTCTGAGGCGCCAGACATGGGAGTCGGCAAACAACTAACCAAACTAATATCCTGAGAAAAGTATCCATTTGTGTAGGGAAAGCTCATAAAGTTTCGTTGGCAGGGTGACAAGTCTACGCTTTGGGGCACAGGGTAGAATTTCAGCCTGCTAATTTCGTCTTGATCTGTGTATGGTGCACTCGGCTGCTGTTGGAAGGTAGCGTCGTAGTAGGGATATTGTGTGTCGTTGTATTGCGAGACATCAACGTGCACGGTATTTGTAGAGTAGTCCATGGTAAGGAATAATAAATAAATGCAAAATGGTAATTTAGTCTGTAGTTGTTCTATTAATTAGTTAAGAGAATTGAGAGGTAGAAAACAAAAAGAGAAAGAGAAAAGAGAAAATCTGGGAAAGAGAGGATTTTGAAATATTTTTATACATCTCGAGTGCATTATGAGAGAGGAAATGATGAAAACCGTAGAGATTGATTTCAATTAGAATTGATATTCCGAAGGCAGAAAAGATTTGATTCAATGTAAGGACGAACTGGGAGGGTGTGTGCGACACTAGATTTTGTCTAGATTGGGGTTGGCTAGGCTCCCTACTAGTTGAAAGGATAACAAAAGAAAAGTTGATTAACCGAACTAAAAATGTGAAAAAAGAAAAAAAGAAAGTCTTTAAGTTATTTTTTGCAGCAAGCAAAACAACAAAAATAAACTTTAGTCTAACTATAAAACCGACTATTGGATGTTTTTCAGCATTTAAAAATTTTAATATAACACTGAGCAAAAAGTAATTATTCCGATTGATTTTAACTAAGTATAGTTAATTTGGTCTTTTTCTTTTTTCTTTTTTTTTTTCTTTTTTTTAGGTTTTTTTTTTTATTTTTTTTTTGGTTTTTTTTCTTGTAAGAACCTGCAGTGCTTTTTCCAGAATTTTTAGTTGGTGTAAAAATCTGGTTTATTTAGTCGAAAGGGGGTTGCCATTGGACAGCCAACTTTATCAAGTGGTAGGCTGGTTGCGTAAGCCATTCTTGGATGTGACTTTTTGATTGTACTTGCTCATTTTACTTCGAAGGAAGCGACATGAGCTATAAAAATGTTTAACTTATTGAAGCAATAGCCAAAAGGCATTCCTATAGTGGCATAGCATTATCTCAAACTTGTATCTGTATTTAGATTTAATTAATAGACTTTGGTACCAAAACCCTTCCCCAAATATTTTTTCTTTAGAAAGTATATAATTTTCCATTTTCAACGGGTTCTAGAACAAGCGTCTTGGCCATTGGTAAGCGTTCTAGTGCCCCAAATATTCTTAATAACCCCACTTTCATTCTTATCTTATAGTGACATCCTTATTTTGTAAAGTCTCAGCCTATTCTTCTTGATGTTTAGTGTATAGATCATGGGTACAACGCTAATAGCGGGGTGCCCCACGATAAGCCCGTGAACGGTAGTCTCTATCTCGCTTTATCATGCTTTTGATTGTGGCAACTCTGCCTTAATCCATAATTTCCACCTAAAACTGAAAATAGTATCATTGTGTGATAATCTTATACTTACTACCACTTTCGATAAGCTCGAAAACTTTTTGTTCTTTGCTAGGCTGTAGTGAAAACAATTGCCAGGTAATGAAACTAGTACTGAAAAATAGAATAGCCAAGCAACGAAACACCATTAGCCATCCGCATCATTGACCCATTTAGACCACGCCATGAACGGATTTTATCACCTTCTTGACCACGTGGAGCTATAAAAAAAGTCTGTCAATATGTGCCACTTGAAAGTCTATATTGCACTTTAAATTAGCACATATCACAGCGACTAGAAGCTCTACTGGTTCTTCGAGTTCATGTTGAGCAAGTGCCAGCAAGCCTTGAACTTGATTGCTGGCACAGCCTTACATACACACTAAGCTAGCTAACAATGGGCAAAGGACTAAGTGGAAATGGCGTTAATTGCTATAAGCTAGTTCTAACCTGAGCCTCTCAGATTCCCGAGGACTCATTTTGCAGCTGACCCTCACAATGTCTAATTTAGACCGGCTTTTGGTTGTCAGTAGATGGAAAGTATTTTTGAAACTTGCGACGTGAAAAAAGGTAACTAGTGTGCCCTGCATGAGTTACCCAACTTACTTGGCAATTGCCAGTTTTAAAAGCTATCAAATCCCATTGGACTCCGGACTTTGCTAATTAGTCAAGAGCAATTCAGTATTGTTTTTCCATTTTATTTATTTTTTTATTATTCGACTAAACTTGAGACTAAGGCAGGCAATCTGACCAATCGACTGCTGCCTATTGTAGGTGCATGGAAGTTTTAATTAGTACGGTACTACCTATAACCCCCTCCCAAAACGAACTTGTCTAGTGAAGAATGGGGACCATCTAGGCTACACCTTCCAAGTTTCAGAACTCTGATCTTCAGGTTTACCCTTACTTCTTTAAAACTCACAAAACTCATCCGTTGGTAAACGCCTGCACATTATCTGCCAAAAAATAAAATAAAAAAGTAAAAAAAGAAAATGAATAAATAAAATAAAAAAATAAATAAAAATACAATAATAATAAAAAACAAAAAATGAACGAAAAATGAACGAAAAATGATGAATTTAAAAAAAAACATAAATGGGCCTCCTAATATTTTGACTCTGTGAAGCTCAAGTTATTTTGAATTGATTTTAATTTGAAACGTAAGACAGTAATAATTGAAAAAAAAAAAAAAAAAAAAAAAAAGAATAAATGCACAAAGTAGAATATTCACGATAGCAAAAATTAATTTTGCTTTAGACTCTGGGCTGTGGAGGTAAGGCTGGGATAGAGATTAGGTGTCAAAAATTTTACTTTTACAGATTAATGGTATGGTTATTATTATTATTATTATTATTATTATTATTATTATTATTATTATTATTATGGTTAACACTCGTTTTGAAAAGAATTTTAGGTTTATGATAGGGCTTTATTTATTTATTTATTTATTTTTATTTATTTATTTTTTTATTTTTTTGGTTTTTTTATCAAATCAGCCCATTTTTTGCCCTTTTATGTAACAAGTCCAATGTACTTTTTTCTACAGTCCGTACACCAATACTGTTTTACTGCTGCACAACTACAACCTGGAAAATCCTTACTCCTACCTCAACATAAAAACTGGGAAAAAAGTATCGTTATTGTTTTTTCAGAAAATTAAACAGAACACAAAACGCAAAATTTTAATCTTGCATTTATCAAATACTCGGGGTTTCAGCAAATTGCTCATTTGCCCTTCATAAAACAAGAATTAGTCTTAAAGTCCAGAATTCATGCACGCTTCCGTTTCTTAACTTTCTATTACGAGGCACATGATTGAAATAGGTAACCAGCTGAAAGTAACCAAATTTGGAATATGGTTATTGCCAACATGTGAATATTATAAAGCGAGCAGTTATGACCTGGTTGGTTGACTATCTTTTTTGTTCAACTATGAACGGGAATGGGTAATTAACTGGGGTTTAGGGATCATCACAGCCATGATTTCTCTTTTTCCTTCTTCTCTCTTGTGATAAAAGGTCAAATAAAACGACTTGAGTCTTTAATGTGAGTAACCCAAGTTGCAAAACATCAAAAAAAAAAAATTTTTTTTTTTTTGAAAACTTTGCAATATGTCAATAGTGTTCTGGGTCTTTGAATTAGCTTAGGAGGATAATACCATTTATTTGCTGATATTAACTTAATTAAAGTTTTCAGTGAGAAGGCGAGCAAATTCTTTTTCTCCTTTCAAACACATACAGCATCAAGTGGGCATACAACACTCAAACGTTACAAAATTCTGTCCACATTTTTACTGTCTAGCATTGTCTTGCTTCACGCTTTTTCTCATTTAGTTTTGTTTTTTGTTGTTTCTTTTTTGGCTTTTCCGCTAACTCTTTTTTTTTAGAGGGGGCTATTCCCAAAACATTCTCTTTCTTGAAGGGGAATGAATCCTGTCCCACGTCAAAAAACAAAAAAAACAAAAAAAACAAAAAAACTCTTAGCATTTGATACAATACACTTTAAAGTCTGTTCCAGGAGATTTACAGCGATACACGCGACATGTCAAAAATTTTCTGGCAATATTGTCTGGAATCTCAAGCTCCTTTTTTTTTTTTTTTTTTTTTTTTTTTTTTTAATTTTGTAATAACACACAACAGCAACAACGATATATCGACTGGTTGCTTTTGACATGAAAGCGGGTTTATATCTTTTTTGTTTCTAGCGCAACTTTGCAATTTTAAGCTTTCCAAGGTCTAGAATAATGAACCGTACGGTTCAGGCTTAACGTTATATGTATCGTATATAAATCACCGTGTTAAGCTAGATATATCCAGCTCGCTTTGATCATTAGCTTTTATATGAGTTTCACCTAAACTACATCAGTTCCAGCAAGGCGTAAACACAATATGATAAACCTATAGAGACCTTGTATTCAAATGTTATGATATAGCAGGTCACCACTATAAAATATGGCCGGTATAGACTCCCATAAGTTTTTAGTAATGAAGGTTAGGTGGTATTACTAACTAAGAATGCCAATGACTTGTAATATCTAAGCCTCCTAAACCTGCCAGCTACTCTCTCTTGGCCAGTAGAGTCACTTTTGATCAGCAGCCCCTGTTTCTAAAAGGTTTAGGAGGAAGGCGTAATTGTGGCTATTCATGTTTCTAGTTTTAGATTTGACAGTTTGTCGTGTTGGTTTGTACATGCGCAAGTCAGCCCTGCGGCAGTTGTGAATCTGTTTTTACTCTTGCTTGCCTAAATATACTGACCCATACGGGTTATACAATGTCCTACTTCTTCCCCATTCTCAGCAACGAGTTTCGTATCATAGCGAAATCCAAGTTGCTCAAAGTCTCCCTTGTATTGCCTGTGTTAATATTTATACAGGCCTACCTATATCGATTGCTGACAGCTATTTTAGTGAAGTGATTCTTCCAGCCCTAGGATGTTTACCATGGCTACTAATGAATGCCTTATTAATGTTGTTATCATCACAATTATTGTTATCATCATATGAGCACTATCTGCACCTACAAACTATAATAATTGCGAAGAACTGGTATTGCTTGAAATCCCACTATCGGGGACTATTATAACGAGAAACGGAACCACACTGTTTCAGCTGCAAAAAAGAACAACCCTCTTGCCTTCCATAATTGATAACAAGACTTGTCAGGTCATTGATAAAGCCACACAGGTCTTCTACCAAACTAAACCAACATCCCCGAGAGGTCTTAAGCCAAAAATAAAAATATATTGGTAACTTTGGATCATTTTTTATCCCCAAAGATGATAATAAAAAAAAAAAAAAAGAAAAAAACGTTTGCCTCGTGTAAATTGTACTTTAACGTTGAAGCGCAAATAACGTAATATAAAAGCCATGTAAAACACGTTGATTCACTTGAAAACTCACGAAAAGAGATCAAGGTAAGACAGACAGGAAATGGTCTTCATTCTTTTGTACTCTAAAAACCCCTACCTCCATTGCCTTTAAACATTAATGGAGTACGCATCTAATCTATCTTCAAACGTCTAGAATAGCCTGTTTCTTTTCTTCATTTGCTTTTGCCCTAGTGGAACTAAACAAGATAACCACCCAGATTTACAATCATGGCCTCTGTGAAGGTCTAGCAAAGCTTGAATTGGGTTACCAAACAGGAAATGTGCATATATTACCGCACAAGGTTTTTGTGCAGGATGCACTCGACCCAAGTTTGGTCTGAGACCTTATATCAATGGTGCCATTTTCATTCCCCTGGATCTCGTCCCCCACTGATTAACCAGGTTTCCAAGCAGAAAGAAGACAAATTGAGGAAGTCGTATAGCTTTAATCTCGCTAGTCTTACACCGTGATCAGTGAGCATATTACGGCTACATATGACCCATGCTAATCTTTAGGAGAAACAAGAAAATAAAACATGGTCTAAAAAACCTATCCAAAATCGTGATAGCTTGGTTTTTGGCCAATCATCGAGCCAAAAACACCACTACAGGACAGAAAAAAAAAACTTAATCTATAAAAATATGGGCTAGTTGTAGTTGGTTTTTTGTTTGCTAAATTCTTTTGTTTGTTGTCCTACATCTAATGAGATATGAATCACAATGATTAAAAAGTCCCCAACCTCAACTGCTATGAAAAAAGCAAAAGAGTTTACATTAAATGATTTGTAAAAGTCGTTGTTGGATGGGCTTCAAAAAATAAGCAGTAGAAAATACCGGGTTGCAAATGGGTGACAGTGGTACCTAACTGGCTATACCACGTTTTTGATAGCATAGGTGACAGGTCCAAAAGTTCCAAGCCCTCTTGACTATTTATTTTTGTCTTCATAGATGCGTTATAAACAGCATGCTCCAGTCTTTATCTCCGTTAGTAACCAACCTCTGACAGATATGGCCGACACCCTAACCCCCATTAAATCTCAACGTTTGAAATAGGTTTTTTTTTTTTTTTTATCTACCATGCAAGCTTTCACAGAAGGTCATACCCAGCGTTTATAGCATGTGTACGAGCCCTATTGTTTTTTTCAGGAAATTTGTAAAAATAGCCGTCGTGACCTGGGGTTCTAGTTGACAAGCGTGATTACAATTCAGTAAATGAAAAAATTAAAATAAATGAAGAAAAAAATGAAAACATAAAGATCGACTAACCACAAGAAGAAACCATTTTTGTTTTTAATTAGTTTCATTAGCGTCCAATGATAGATATTCACCAACTTATCAGTGTGCTTGATTTTAAAATAAGCTAAGCGAGCTGGACCATACGTGACCATAGCAACAGGTCCAGACTCTTGGCTACAATCTACTTATACCTGTACCTGTCAGTTGGATTTTCAGTACCGTAAAGGGAAATTGAGAAATGGAAAAAAATTTTGTGCATACTTAACCTCCTTCAAACTGCGAAGACATGGATAATCAAGTTTAGAAACTGGACACTATGGTGCTATTGTGTAGGCTCCAGTTCACCTATTACAGCAGTGATGGCAGCAACCTAGTGATAGTTTTCAATATAAACTTTGTTTTGTGGATTTTTATTTAGCGGTAGTCAGACTGGGTTCCAGCTAAAATGTGTTATTTACTATCCTTTTTTTTTTTTTTTCAACTATGTTGTTGTTACTGGTATTTTCTTGTCTCCAAAGCTACTGGAATCTATTGTAATACTACTCTGATATCTTATCTGGTGTTAATGCATACCCGGGAATCTCAAAGACAAATTGAGTCACGTTCTATTGCGAGATGATCATTTTATCGCTGAATCTTGCTACTGGTTTGTTACACCGACTCAAAAACAAGAAAAACATTGTGATTGACTCATGTACAAGACTGCAAATGAGTATGGGGAAGTTCATAACCCATACATGTGAACGGTCATATCAAGCCATTTGGTAATCTATGTAGTTGAAACCAAGAGCAAAAACTGAGTGAATAAAAATATTTTCTTCTTAATCGATTGTAGCAACGAGTCATCCAACTGTAGACTATTTGACACTTTTGATGATTAAATATCGTGATGGGTCCCCTCAAAACGTTCCATATAGAGAGTTTTGGCTGATGGTTAGATTGTGGGTGATTAAGAAATGTTGGTAGTCTCGCCATCAGAACAAAAGAATAAGTTATCAACACAGGCTAGTACGTGATTTGATAATGGTGTTTTTTTCTTATACTCATCCCGTCTTAACCCGATTTTCTATCGCGGGCCACTGGGACTTTTTTTTGGTTTAATTCAATTACTTTTTCTTTCTTTCTTTTTTTTTCTCTTTTTTTTATTTGGGAGAGGGGGAATGTTGTACATCTTCTAAGTTTCCAGCCCAATTTTTGTTGAGGTAAAAAAAAACAATTTCGTCCTGGGGATAGCCTCTGTTTTTTTTTTTTTTTTAAAACTTGCATAGAACTCAGCCTAAAAGTAGATTAAATAGTTTCAAAGCAGTAGGAGATGGGAACCCGCTCTTTGTTTTTTTTTTGTCTCAAACTCTCTACTAAATGTTTGCGACAAATTGAGCAACAAACCCGAAATCCAGTTTTTTGGGTTTTTGGGTTGTTTTTTTTTTTTTTTTTTTTTTTTTTTTCCCTCACACACCGCCAACCACAGGTAATAGCGAACCATCATATCGTGATAGAGACCAACTGCATGTAGAGACTGCGCTAACATGAACCAAAAAAGATCTACCCTACATAATTAGCTATTCAAACTTTTTGGTATTACAAAAAGCTAGGATCAAGTATCTATAATAATAATAATGATAACAATAATATATCTTTGCCAAGTTGGCTTACAGTAAAACCTATTTAATAAAACAAACCACAAAATGTATCTACAATAAAAATCAATTTAAGTTACCATAAAGGCTGCCTTTGCTTTAACTCCCTATTCCACCTCATCATTTCCTGGACTACTGAGAACTCACATCCCAAACTGTCCATCAGTTAGAGACCTTCTAATAAAAACATCTCTTTCAAGTAAAAAACGTCGATGAGCGATAATCCACAATTGGCAAGTCTTGCTTTAATGATTGTCAGAGTAAGAAACGATTGATTTTTTTAAGGTGAGTGTCACCAAATTTAAATCAAAAGGGAATACGAGATTGGGATGTTGCAATCCTTTTGCCTTTATTTCATTTTCTGTTCTTCTGACTTTGTCTCAAGAGTAATACTAGGAGCATCCATCAAGGTATCTCCTAACCCCAATTAATTTACAATGCAGGAATGGCACCATTCTATGCACATTGTTTCTTGAAAAGACTGGTCACTCTGGATTTTCGGGACTAATGCAATAGTAATAATGGGATAGGATTTTATATCATTGAAACCTGTGGCTTCTTGACTTCTCCTGGTATTTGTTGAAGCATTGCTTGAATTTCTTGGGTTGCTGCAAACTATCCAATGCATCGACGATCTGCAATATATTATCCTCCCTTGCTTCTCCGCTCAACACGAGCAAGTAATAGCCTACAACAACAAAATAAAATAAACCTGTTTCCTCTGTTCATATTTCTCTGAACTTGACTGTGTATGATTTCATTAAACATATTTCTAACCCGTTTTAAGATTGATTTTTGACCATTAGATTGTAAAAGAATTGACTTTGATCTTTCAAAATGAAAGGCAGCTCATTTCTCTAATCTTCAACCTCAAACCACAGTCAACACAAACTCAATCTCCCAATCAATAATTAGATAACAAGCAATTTAAAAAAAAAATTTTTTTGACACTGTTCACATGTTTTGCTACATTCAAAGCCTAATTTTAGCTACCACATGATCTTAGATTCTCCACAAAATTGATGTCAATAAAAGTCCCCATGGCCACGGGATTACCACTACTCTATTTGGAGCTTTGACAGTTGGAGTTTTAAAGGCTGGTTTTATTGTTTTTATACCACATATATCTAATCGTCTTAGAGCTGTGTTGACACTAAACACTCGTTTGTTTTCCTTTCAGTTGATTATTATAAACAAATACCATCAAACTCTCAAGCTTTTGTTAAGCCACAACGTATTTTTTGTTAGCTTCATTTTTCGGCCTTGCAGTAAAGCCCACTATGACTGTTTTGTTCTATTCCCATGCGGTTGAAACTCGGTCGCTTGCGTGCTGCTTAATATCCTTCCTCTAGTCTGAGACCATTGTAGGCACAGTTTGCTTAGCTATATGATGTTCGTGTTTGGAGTTTGTAACCTAGGCTTCTAATATTGGGTTTTTAGTGTCCCTTTTGGCTGCGCCCATTCTCAGGACACTCTTTCATAGCCTGGAGCCTAAACTTCTGGGTATGTTTTAGATAAAACCTGGGATATGCAACTAAAGCGTTAGACTTTAAACAAGTCATATGATTTTTGATTAAATCAGCATCTGCATTTATGAGAGACTTGCAAACACATGCTCAATAATGATTACACATAATTTCAAATACTAAAAAAAAAAACACACATTGATAAAAGTCTCTGGGAAGACCGGATATCTTTAAATGTCAGGTACTTTAACTCAGTACGTCAGACAAAAGACCATAATTTATATTGACACCCCAACCTTTCAAGTCTCCTAACTCTACTTATTTGCCCAATTTATCTAGCCAGCAAAAAAATATGAAATAGTCAATGGCTAGAGTCTCTACATACCAACAAAACAAAGACCCTGGTAAATACGTTGCTTTGTGCTATGATCTCTTATCAATGTCACAATTACTGAGGTTTATGTCTGACTAGGTTCAGGGTAATTGCCCTAACCCTCTATTTGCATACTGCACGAGGGCTGGAGGTTTAACAATTCTATTCCAACTTCGTAAAAGCTTCGCTGGCGATCCAACAACCCGCCATCAAAATCGATTACGATTGTCTCCTCTCTTTCCTTGAGTTCCCTAACTCTGGCTTTTCAGTTACCCACACCATACTCCTTGATACACCGCTGCCACCATTAAGTTTCCAGTCACGGCACAAATCATTAGGCAGTAGTGATCTAGCTTTTTTCACCTCTTCCCACAGCCTTTGACAAAATCTTCTACCTTGGTTTTTGTACGACGAAACAGGGTAAGGTGGCATGCCCCTTTTAGGTGGACTTATCTGATATTTAACAAGTCTAAATTGGCCCTAGAAGACCTTGCCACACTTACTAAAATGTCTTTATCAAACAACATTCCGTTACGTACTTTCTCCAACGGCTCACCATCCCGGCAAAGCTACTACGGAGATGGTGACGACGAGGATGATTTGATCGTGCCTGGATCAGACTCTGTCCCACTTATCACTGAAAGAAATCATTCACGCAAACATTCTATTCAATTGACTAGTAAAAAGTTTCCATTTTTTGATACAGCCAGAATTAAACGCTTCTTTTATCAAAAATCATTTTCGGGGCTTCCAGTGTCTCTGTCTGATCAGCCCCAAGCATCCTCCAAGGATCGACCCATCACTCCGGCACTAGCATCTTCAGCTAACTCGAAGCAATATAACTATCCATCCAATGCTATTTCGAACGCAAAATACTCTGCCTTTACGTTTTTGCCTGTGATTCTATTTGAACAATTCAAATTCTTTTTCAACCTTTACTTTCTGCTCGTGGCGCTGTCTCAAGCAATCCCAGTCTTGAGAATTGGCTATCTTTCGTCCTATATTGTGCCACTTGCATTTGTCTTGACTGTAACCATGACGAAAGAGGCTTGGGATGATATTAGTCGTCGCCGCAGAGATAAGGAAGCAAACACAGAGCTTTATGAAGTTATTGGCGAAAGCTCGACTAGCGTTATGACTCCTGCACAAAATCTCAAGGTGGGTTCTCTTGTTCGACTCCATAAAGACCAGCGGATCCCAGCTGATATCGTTTTATTACAATCATCCGAATCAACTGGCGAATCTTTCATTAGAACTGATCAACTTGATGGTGAAACCGACTGGAAGCTAAGAATCTCGTGCTCATTAACCCAAAACATTACCTTGGATGCGCTAAGAGATATCAAGATTATAGCCTCTCCCCCTGAAAAGAACATTCACGAATTTTTGGGAAATTTGGATCTACATGGCAACTCGGTAGGCCTTTCTGTCGACAATACACTTTGGGCAAACACAGTTCTTGCATCCGGTACCGCCATTGGATGCGTGATTTACACTGGTATCGAGACAAGACAGGCACTAAACACCTCACGAGCTGGTACCAAGACTGGCTTGCTAGAACTTGAAATTAATAATCTGTCCAAGATTTTATGTACTTGTGTCTTTTTACTTAGTGTTGGACTTGTTGCGCTTAATGGCTTTGGTCCTAATTGGTACGTTGATATTCTTCGGTTCCTTATTCTTTTTTCAACAATTATTCCCGTCAGTCTGAGAGTGAATCTGGATATGGGTAAATCGGTTTACGCCTACCAAATAGAACATGACATGTCGATTCCCGAAACCATTGTTAGAACCAGCACAATTCCCGAAGATTTAGGTAGAATCGAATACCTTCTTACCGATAAAACAGGTACTCTTACGCAAAATGATATGGAGATGAAACGTATTCATATCGGTACGGTTTCTTACGCCGCTGATGCTATGGATGAAGTTGCTCAGTATGTGTCTGGAGAAGCTGCCGGCCCGAGAAGCAGACGTGAAATTGGTACAAGAGTCAAAGACATTGTTACAACGTTAGCAATCTGCCATAGTGTCACACCCTCTTACGAAGATGGACATATTGAGTACCAGGCTGCCTCTCCAGATGAAATCGCCATTGTGAAATGGACTGCCAGTGTGGGTTTGTCGCTGTTTAAGCGCGACAGAACATCGATGACTCTGATTCACCAAGCTACTAATGCATCTCTCGACTACGAAATTCTATACGTTTTTCCCTTCAATTCAGATAACAAGCGTATGGGTATAATTGTCCGTGATGTTGCCAAGGAGGAAATTTGGTTCATGCAAAAGGGTGCTGATGTGGTCATGGCACCTATTGTCCAAACGAATGACTGGTTAGAGGAGGAGACCGGAAATATGGCCCGAGAGGGTCTTCGGACTCTGGTGGTTGGCCGCAAGCGCCTACCAGTTACACTCTACGACACTTTCGTGGCAAAGTATGCAGAGGCTTCTAGCTCGATGGTAAACCGTGATGCGCAATGTGCCAAAGTGGTGTCTGATTATCTCGAGCATGATTTGGAGCTGCTGGGTTTAACTGGTGTGGAGGACCGCTTGCAGAAGGACATGAAACCATCTCTTGAATTGCTTCGCAATGCTGGAATCAAAATTTGGATGCTCACAGGTGACAAGGTTGAAACGGCTCGCTGTGTTGCAGTTAGCTCCAAGCTTGTTGCCCGTGGCCAGTATATACAGACTGTCACAAAAGTGCGAACGCGAGATGTCGCGTTTGAACACATTGACTTTTTGCGTCAGAAGCCAGACTCCTGTCTACTGATTGACGGTGAGTCATTGTCGCTATTTTTGACCCATTTTAAGGAAGAGTTTGTGACCGTTGCTGTGAAACTTCCGGCAGTTATTGCGTGTCGGTGTACACCGCAGCAAAAGGCTGACGTTGCAATTCTTATTAAAGAAGCCACCAAAAAGCGAGTATGTTGCATTGGCGATGGTGGTAACGATGTTAGTATGATCCAGGCTGCAGACGTTGGTGTGGGTATTGTTGGTAAAGAGGGCAAACAGGCGTCCCTCGCCGCTGACTTTTCGATCACCCAGTTCTGTCATTTGACAAAGCTGCTCGTGTGGCACGGACGCAACTCGTACAAGCGTTCGGCCAAACTTGCCCAGTTTGTTATTCACCGTGGTCTTATCATTAGTGTTTGCCAGACAGTATACTCTGTTGCCACGGGACTCAAACCGCTGGCACTCTACCAAGGCTGGCTTATGGTGGGTTATGCGACAGTGTATACCATGGCGCCTGTGTTTTCGCTGGTGCTTGACCGCGATGTTGACGAGGAGCTTGCCAACCTTTACCCAGAGTTGTACAAAGAGCTGACAGAAGGCAAGTCTCTATCATACAAGACCTTTTTTGTATGGGTACTGGTTTCGCTTTATCAAGGCGTTGTAATCCAGGGCCTTTGCCATTTTTTGATTGGATGGGAGGCCAATGTATTCAAGCGTATGGTTGCAGTCAGTTTCACATCATTGCTACTAAATGAGCTTATAATGGTTGCACTTGAAATCATTACTTGGAACAGAATCATGTTTTTGTCAGAAGCAATCACCTTACTCATTTACATTGCGTCTGTGCCATTCTTGGGCGATTATTTTGAGCTCTCATATTTGGTCAAGGGGTCCATGGGATTTTACTGGAAAACCGCGTTAATCACTGCCACGGCACTTTTACCGCCCTGGATTGCAAAATCGTTGCGCCGGCGCTTGAAACCACCGAGTTATGCCAAGGTCCAACAAGCATAACTTGAATTTAAAAAAAAAAAATTTTTTTAAAGAATTAAAAAGAATTGTGGTTGGAAAGGAGGAAATGTGGAGTTGATAAGCAATAGAAGAAACCAAAATAAACATAAAAAAAATGAAGATCAATAAGAATAAATTTTAAACAAAAAGTTGTTAAATAAGCTGAGTTTACGATATTTTTTTAGTATTATTTGAAAGAAACCATACTGTAGCAGCACCATTGTAGGCTAAGTTAAATTTCACGATACACTTAAATTAGATGTGAATAATAATAAAAATGCAGGTTATTTAGTAATTGTGCAAAAAGGCTATAAAATATTTGGAGAGTGACAAAAAGAGTCTATAGGAATTAGGAGGCTAGTTAAACAAAGAAAGAATAAATAAAAAACCTGGGAGGTTTCTTTTTCTTTTTTCTTTGCAGTAACAGGAGTAGGTAAAATCCAAATGGTTGCAAATTGTTACATGTTTACAAGTATTGGTCTCTCCATTTAACGGAGCTGGGCTGCTTAAAGTATGACGATCTATGGCCATTAGAATGACTAGTTTCATGCTGGTAGATGGGACCGTTCACGCCGAAACTAACCGAAGCAGCTTCAGCATTCTCGTTATTGACATCATCTTC
>QQZM01000043.1:127387-155475 GCA_013365045.1 Geotrichum candidum | reverse complement strand
ACCACCTCAATCCCAGGAACCTGGGCCTCCTCGTCATTAGTGGGTACACGAGATGAACGGAACAACTCTGGCGTCGTTACCGATGTGCCTGCTCGGCGGGTGACAATCTGGTATGGTAATGACACATCGCGCGAGGCCCGGAACCGTTGAACGTTTGAGCAGTGCTCATTCTCAACTCTGAAAAACGCCCAAATGAATCGACGGAAGACCTCTGATAATGCAACAAAGAACGAGACCTTGGCTGACTGCTGCACCTGGTTGGCGTAAATGGCATAAAAAATCCAGCCGCATCGCAAAATTGGGTCAATAACCAAAGTCGCATAATACGGCCATTTGACTTTAAAGCCAAGCTCATTGCGCAACAAAAAATTCTTTGAGTTGTCCTGCATAAGCGAAAAATCCATAAGCACATCCCAAAGTGAGCAATAGATGGTGTTGATGCAGGCAAATACAAGAAACAACGAGCGAAATGAGTTGCTACCAAGATTAATACGGTACGCACTCAAAAAGGCAAAATAAAGGGCTGAAACCCCGTACTTCACCATATTAGCTAGATGAGGAAACCAGTCGCCAGAGTCCAGGTAACGTCGCAAACATTGTAAAAGACGCCAAATCGCGGGCAATGCGTTCAAAAATCCAAGAATTCTAGACCGCGATGAACCACAAGAAGATCCAGAATGGCTACCATTAGTGACACCATACCAGTGTGTAGCATAAAGACAGAAGAAAAATGATGCGTTACTGATAGAATAGGTCAAACTAGAGAACATATCACCAAGAAAGAAATCTCTGAACTCGACCGGGTAGAAGCCTGACATTACCACGCGCCAGGAAGCAACCATCAACCACTTACGTGCCTGTGGCTGAATTATAGGTAATGGCAGTATGAACACTAGGACAGCCACACCTAAGAAAATCGGTGGATAATGAATGGGGTCAATCACATCGGGCCAGAAATCATAGAAGCATAGCCACATGAGAATAGCTAGTAAAAACACCAACACTGAGGGGACAACTGCCATTTCTTTAGCGTCCAAGTGCGAAAGGGGATGGAATTCAAAAATAAAGGGATAGTTGATTTTGTAAAGTTTCCAGATCAAACAGTTGATTTGGAAAAGGGCCAGCATAAGAAGCACTAAAAAGAATCCACCCCAGATTTGGAACAAAAACAATGCATCGGGATCATCTTCATGAATTCGATCAACACCTTTAACAACAGCCTGGATCAAAAGGGGAGCAGATAAGCCGTAGCTTAGACCAGTAATAAACATTGCAATGTAATGATCCTCAGGAACGGACTTGGCTCTGAGCTTTTCAACGGCATGCTTGTGGTTGCCGTTTTCAAAGTACATGGCAAACATATCCTCTGTTTTTCGGATAAGATCATCAACAATCTCAGATTGACAAAAGTAGGACGAGTTAACCTTCTCCATGTAGGGCTTCTGCAAACTGCGGCCTGTCATCTTGTCAAACTTTTTAGTCATTTTGCGAAATGCTGTCTGGTTAAGAGTCTGGTAGGATTCAAGTAGTTCCAAGCTTCGGTAGAACTCGCCAATGGCAATCTTGATTTGGCGTCGAGCAACCGGGTACGGAATGTGATTATCGTCCTTATTGTGTTTGAGATAATTCCGCGATATCTCTTCACCTTCTTCAGCGGATTCTTCTTCCAAGCTAGATTGCTTGTCATGATCCTTCTTTGTCTGCGCAAAAAAAGCGTCACGGATGGAAGCTGGCAACGAGGGCAAATCAATATTATGGGCAATTTTCTTCTTGATTTTTGTTGCAGTGGGATTACTAGGAATTTTAATTTTGGATGGCTTGGCTTGTGCTTTAGCCACACGAGCAGAAATCTTTTGTTCCCTAAGGTTGAATAGTTGGTCCTGAAGCATTAGATAGCGCTCAACAGCCTCCTTTTCCTTCTCCTTGTAAAAGGAGTCAATCTTTTTAAACTGTTCATCAAGCCAGGTAGTGAAATCAACTTGTTCGGCCGATATCATGAGGTCCATAGCTACATCGGATAGTGCTCTGTTATTTTTCTTGGTGTTACTGTTCACCGATGAAATTCTGTGGACAATAGACTTGAAATCAAGATTATTCCTAATCGATGAACTGAATGATGCTGTGCTGCCCTTGCGGTCTAAGCGGTCAGAAATCTTTTGCTGGGGATGAACTTCAAGTAGCGGCGAGCGGTCATTGGGGCTGACATCTTGAGACGGCTTGGAACTGGATTCCGGCAAAGCGCCGTAAGACTTTGTGTAGCTTGCCGTTTCCGTTTGGATTTTAGCAGCAGTAGGCAGGGAGGGAAAATCCATGTGCTCGATTGGAACCAGAAAACTTTCAGAAGTGGCAATCGGTTTAATAGTATTGGCATCATCAGACTGTGTGGTAGGTTCAGGTTCAGTAATGGTTTCGACAGTGGAGTGGGCTGTCGTTGAAAAAGATTTAATGGAATTGTTGTTGAATTTTGATCCAGGCGTTTGGTGCTCGACAGAGGATTTGAGAAATTTTTTTAGTTTCTTCTTTCCTGCCTAGAAGACAAGAGAATGAAACAAAATAAATAAAAATATAGTCGTTAGACATGCCATCGTCAAAGACAAGAGATAGATAGATAGTGTACACATACCTTGTAGTCAAAGTATTGATCCCTCCATTCGGGCACCTACATGCAAAGCATTAGCACAACGAATTGGCAACACAAATTAAAACACCAGAAAAAAGCGTGGGTAAAAGTTCATTGATGATCAAAAGCATACCAGATTATCACTCAGATATCTAAAAGTAGAAACAACTGTTAGAATCACCACAAACGGGCCAATTACAAGTAATATAAAATAAAGTCATTGGAGGAAATTTCTTACAGAGCAAATTTCATGGGGAAAGAAAGATAATTATCCAGAAAAGAGGGTCCAGCACAAACAACCGAGTCGTGATCTAAAGTACTAGGGGTGATCGAGGGCTTTGCAAACTAGTGTAAACGAAGCCAGCAGGAGCTAAAAAATCACTATAGTAACAATGATGTCTGTCAAAATAAACGATTATTTTTGAAGAATAAACAAAAACAGGTTGAAAGTAAAGGACGAACTATAATATTTGAATAAAAGAAATTACAAAGATACAGTCATACGTCGTTATGAAATACCCTGTTGAATGGAATACCTCATTAAAAGGATAATTTTTTAATGTTCAATTCAAATTTACATACAAAATTTTACAATTCTCGACTAACTGCAATAAGGAACCATTTTCATTTTTTCCATATGAAATTGCTTTTAAAAAATAAAATGACTTTTAATTTTGGTTGTCTATTGTCACGGACTGACCTGCAGATCTATGACAACTAAGCTTAGGTTCGCACACGAGACGCAATTTACTAGAAATCTACGTTTATTTTATTTACATCAATTAGTCTAGTTGGGCTTTTAGTCGATTTCAGGAATTACAACTTACAGAAAAGAGAAAGAAGTTGATGGTGATCCAGTGGTATAGCTTAAAGCGAGTAGACGACGAGTGGGTATGAGGCAGTTGAAAACGAATCTTCGGTGAGTTAGTTTGGCAGGACTTAAAGGCGCTTTCAAGAATCACGACTTTCACGAAAGAGGAAGTAATGATCCAGTAGTATAACTTAAAACGCCATGATGAAAAGCAAGTTGTGATAGGAGAATCAGTTAGTGTAAGGAATGATCCTCGGTATTTCCTTGGTCTCTTTCTTGCTGTTAGGAAGATTCAACAGGTTTTGTATTTCCTGATCAGAAATCCTCATTTTTATAAGGCAGAAGTTCTCTAGCATTGCCAGACTCAGTTTCGACAACTCGTCTTTGCCTTACTATTGCCCTCCGCTTTTGGAGGTCTGTGGTGTTAATACTTTAACATTAAGATCTTTCGAGGTGAGTCGGCACACCAGCAAAGCCAGCTTCACATACCAAGGAATGGCTACTAATTGTAACGTTCAGCACTAGAATCAAACAGATCCCTATGGTGTTTTTGAGAGAGAAATCGTAACGTTGAGATGAGGTTCCGGTGATAGCATGAAAGTGGCAAGATGCATAACCTGTCGCGATGGCAGTCGTTACATCTATCAGAGGAAAGAAAAAGAAAAGAAAGTCACAAAAGAAAAAAAGAAAAGAAAGTTAAATAAATGTCAAATTGTCTTTGAAAAAGTTTTCCTATTTCGCTTGATTAAGCAGTTTGTTAAGGTTTTACTGAGTGCCAATGTCCAATATTGACCTACTGGGAATTATATATTGCAGGTTTCTCTTAACACATGAAACTATTAATTGCGAATTCGGCGCCATCTAACATATGAACTAATAGCGTGCACTGACACCGCTACATTACTAGTCCCATGGAGACAAATAGTTTTGAAATTCATGTCTTCTTTTTATGACATTTTGTTTTATAATTATGTTTGTAACTATTTCATGTAAGGACAATAAACTGAATATCTGTCTATCTAAATTATGAAATATTTGGAGAGTGAAAAAAAAAAGTCTATAGAAATTAGGAAGCTAGCTAAAGAAAGAAAGAAAATGAAAGACTTGACAGTTTTTTGGCTTTTTTTTATTTCCCAGTAGCAGGAACAAGTAAAATCCAAATGGTTGCAAATTGTTACATGTTTACAAGTATTGGTCTCTCCATTTAACGGAGCTGGGCTGCTTAAAGTATGACGATCTATGGCCATTAGAATGACTAGTTTCATGCTGGTAGATGGGACCGTTCACGCCGAAACTAACCGAAGCAGCTTCAGCATTCTCGTTATTGACATCATCTTCATCATCATCAGTGTCGTCATCATCGGAATCAACCTTGTTACGAGTACTGCTGGACTCTATAGAGGCAACAGAATCCTTGCGACGCTGGAAATCACGGGTATGAGCATTGCGTAAAGCAAAACTAAGTGCCTGGATAACCGGCGTGGCAATGGCACTGAATGTTGACTTGGGAGTTTTGCTAGCATCAGCACCACTAGTAGCTGTAGTAGTTTCGTTCTCACTAGATACCACCTCAATCCCAGGAACCTGGGCCTCCTCGTCATTAGTGGGTACACGAGATGAACGGAACAACTCTGGCGTCGTTACCGATGTGCCTGCTCGGCGGGTGACAATCTGGTATGGTAATGACACATCGCGCGAGGCCCGGAACCGTTGAACGTTTGAGCAGTGCTCATTCTCAACTCTGAAAAACGCCCAAATGAATCGACGGAAGACCTCTGATAATGCAACAAAGAACGAGACCTTGGCTGACTGCTGCACCTGGTTGGCGTAAATGGCATAAAAAATCCAGCCGCATCGCAAAATTGGGTCAATAACCAAAGTCGCATAATACGGCCATTTGACTTTAAAGCCAAGCTCATTGCGCAACAAAAAATTCTTCGAGTTGTCCTGCATAAGCGAAAAATCCATAAACACATCCCAAAATGAGGAATAGATGGTGTTGATGCAGGCAAATACAAGAAACAACGAGCGAAGTGAGTTGCTACCAAGATTAATACGGTACGCACTCAAAAAGGCATAATAAAGGATTGAAACCCCGTACTTGCCCATATTAGCTAGATGAGGAAACCAGTCGCCAGAGTCCAGGTAACGTCGCAAACATTGTAAAAGACGCCAAATCGCGGGCAATGCGTTCAAAAATCCAAGAATTCTAGACCGCGATGAACCACAAGAAGATCCAGAATGGCTACCATTAGTGACACCATACCAGTGTGTAGCATAAAGACAGAAGAAAAATGATGCGTTACTGATAGAATAGGTCAAACTAGAGAACATATCACCAAGAAAGAAATCTCTGAACTCGACCGGGTAGAAGCCTGACATTACCACGCGCCAGGAAGCAACCATCAACCACTTACGTGCCTGTGGCTGAATTATAGGTAATGGCAGTATGAACACTAGGACAGCCACACCTAAGAAAATCGGTGGATAATGAATGGGGTCAATCACATCGGGCCAGAAATCATAGAAGCATAGCCACATGAGAATAGCTAGTAAAAACACCAACACTGAGGGGACAACTGCCATTTCTTTAGCGTCCAAGTGCGAAAGGGGATGGAATTCAAAAATAAAGGGATAGTTGATTTTGTAAAGTTTCCAGATCAAACAGTTGATTTGGAAAAGGGCCAGCATAAGAAGCACTAAAAAGAATCCACCCCAGATTTGGAACAAAAACAATGCATCGGGATCATCTTCATGAATTCGATCAACACCTTTAACAACAGCCTGGATCAAAAGGGGAGCAGATAAGCCGTAGCTTAGACCAGTAATAAACATTGCAATGTAATGATCCTCAGGAACGGACTTGGCTCTGAGCTTTTCAACGGCATGCTTGTGGTTGCCGTTTTCAAAGTACATGGCAAACATATCCTCTGTTTTTCGGATAAGATCATCAACAATCTCAGATTGACAAAAGTAGGACGAGTTAACCTTCTCCATGTAGGGCTTCTGCAAACTGCGGCCTGTCATCTTGTCAAACTTTTTAGTCATTTTGCGAAATGCTGTCTGGTTAAGAGTTCGATAGGACTTGAGTAGTTCCAAGCTTCGGTAGAACTCGCCAATGGCAATCTTGATTTGGCGTCGAGCAACCTGGTACGGAATATGGTCGTCATCTTTATTGCGTTTGACATAATCTCGCGATATCTCTTCTTCTTCAGCGGATTCTTCTTCCGAACCCGATTGCTTGTCATGATCCTTCTTTGTGTGCGAAAAAAAAGCGTCATGTATGGAAGCTGGCAACGAGGGCAAATCAATATTATGGGCAATTTTCTTCTTGATTTTTGTTGCAGTGGGATTACTAGGAATTTTAATTTTGGATGGCTTGGCTTGTGCTTTAGCCACACGAGCAGAAATCTTTTGTTCCCTAAGGTTGAATAGTTGGTCCTGAAGCATTAGATAGCGCTCAACAGCCTCCTTTTCCTTCTCCTTGTAAAAGGAGTCAATCTTTTTAAACTGTTCATCAAGCCAGGTAGTGAAATCAACTTGTTCGGCCGATATCATGAGGTCCATAGCTACATCGGATAGTGCTCTGTTATTTTTCTTGGTGTTACTGTTCACCGATGAAATTCTGTGGACAATAGACTTGAAATCAAGATTATTCCTAATCGATGAACTGAATGATGCTGTGCTGCCCTTGCGGTCTAAGCGGTCAGAAATCTTTTGCTGGGGATGAACTTCAAGTAGCGGCGAGCGGTCATTGGGGCTGACATCTTGAGACGGCTTGGAACTGGATTCCTGCAAAGCGCCGTAAGACTTTGTGTTGCTTGCCGTTTCTTTTTGGGTTTTAGCAGCAGGAGGCAGGGTGAGAGACTCCATGTGCTCAATTGGACCCAAAAAACTTTCAGAAGTGACGATCGGTTTAATAGTATTGGCATCATCAGACTGGGCGACAGGTTCAGGTTCAGTAATGTTTTTGGCAGCGGAACGGGCTGTCGCTGAGAAAGACTTAATGGAATTATTGTTGAATTTTGATCCAGGCGTTTGGCGCTCGACAGAGGATTTGAGAAGTTTTTTAAGTTTCTTCTTTCCGGCCTAGAAGATAAGAGAATGAAGAAAAAAAAATATAAAAAATAAAAGTCGTTAGACAGGCCATCGTCAAAGACAAGAGATAGATAGATGGTGTACACATACCTTGTAGTCAAAGTATTGATCCCTCCATTCGGGCACCTACATGCAAAGCATTAGCAAAAAGAATTGGCAACACAAATTAAAACACCAGAAAAAAACGTGGGTAAGATCATTGGTGATCAAAAGCATACCAGATTATCACTCAGATATCTAAAAGTAGAAACAACTGTTAGAATCACCACAAACGGGCCAATTACAAGTAATATAAAATAAAGTCATTGGAGGAAATTTCTTACAGAGCAAATTTCATGGGGAAAGAAAGATAATTATCCAGAAAAGAGGGTCCAGCACGAACAACAGAGTCGTGATCTAAAGTACTAGGGGTGACCGAGGGCTTTGCAAACTGGTATAAAAGAAGCCAGCTGAAGCTAAAAAATCACTATGATAACAATGATATCTGGCAAAATAAATGACTATATTTTGAGAATAAACAAAAACAGGTTGAAAGCGAAAAACGAGCTGGAATATTTGAATAAAAAAAATTATATAAATAAAAATTAAATACAACATAGTAGAAAAAAATGGCAATTTGGTTGCACAAAATGGCGATGAGGGTAAGGGTAATAATAATCCTTCATACAAAAAAACGGATAAAAGACGCCTTCTCCCTGGTTTCATAATGAAAGAAATATACCAGACGTGATTCATTTTTATTATTATCACTACTTGGACATGATAAAAAATGTCATCTTTTGTAACTGTTTTTGTTTGCTTTGAAACATGTTGAAAGGTTTGCATTTTCTCCTTTCTTTTCTCTGTAGCTCTTAACTTGATCTGTGGATTTGCAAAGCCAGAAAATAAGCCAGAATGGTGCTTTGGGCACCGATCGAGAAAACCCGAATGTTCTTCATTTGATCGTTTAATTCTAACTAAAAAGTATATAACATCGTTGATGTGAAATAGTGTTTCTTCTATTGGACAACTTTTAGAAAACTTGGAATCTGATGCTTTCTAAGAAGTGTTTGCGATCGGCCGTTTTGCTATGCCTAGTAAGTTGATCATATGTAGTCTGGGGTTATATGTTAATTTGCCTATAATGCAGCTGGGACCCAATTCAAGTTTTTTTTTTTTTTTTTTTTTTTTTTTTAATCAGTACAAGCTGCGTCAAATCAGCCTAAAAAATGTGATACTATAACAATCTTACTTTAGTGAAGGTTCGCTTGACTAGAGCAGCTTGTTAAGGTTTTATTGTGTCAATCTCTGGTATCAATCTACTGGGTGCTATGTCTTGCAAGTTTTCCAAATACCCATGGAGATTTCGGCGTCATGGAACATCTGAACTTATAATACGCACTGGCCCCGCTACTTTGCCGGTGTCATACAGACAAATGTTTTGAAAATCATGTGCTGTACGCCATTTTGTTTATAATTTTTGTTTGTAACTATTTTATGTAAGGCCAATAAACTGATTATCTATTGACTATAATAATTGAAATTCTATGCTATCTAAACTTATGACTTTATATCACATAATTGCGTATTGTGAATGGACTATAATAGCAGAGAACAGAGTCAGTACCAAAAGTTATTGAGATAGTTATTAACCAACCAGCCGGTCAGCACACAAAATCCTAATTTCAAACGATGATACTCATGTATCAATATGATTCATGTAAATAGAAAATAATATTGCTGACGCGATGAGGTCAAGCTTTTTATTATATATCTTGATTATTATGATTAGTATTCTAGTAGTTGTTAAATGTAAATTCTGCAATATCAAAAGCCAAGCAATAACAAAAAGGGTCTAGTTGCTAGAACAAGAAGCCAAAAGACTTGAACTTTATTCACCTATTTAAAGTTATATTCAAGTTCCAAGTATTATCTTTAAAGTTTTTTTTTTTTTTTTTTTTTTTTTTTTTTTTTTTGGGAGTTCACGGTTATTCTTTTGGGAGATATCAAAAAAAAATTTTCTGTCACCAAGACACATCTCAACTTAACCCCCCAATATCAACATTTTATAGAGACATCAAATCAAACAACCATGGGTTTAGCAGGCGCGAAACAAAACACCAAGATTAGCAAAGATCCCCGTAATACCCACTGGTCGAACAGTAAGTCTTGATCTTTTCTCTTCCCACAAAAGTTGCTTTGGAGATTTCGAAATACTCACAAAACTTTTTTTTCTCCTCTACAGATAAGAGTCGATTTGGTCACAAGCATCTAGAACAACTCGGATGGAAACCTGGCAATGGTCTTGGTGTCACTCAGGCCGGTAACACTGTGCACGTCAAGGTCAGTTTCAAAAAGGACAACACTGGTCTGGGCCACAAGACACGCAGCAGCTCCAAGAAGAATAGCGAGGGTGACGACATTGCAGAATTTGCCCAAGGTCTCGATACTTTCCAGCGGATCCTTGGCCGACTGAACGGCAAGGACAGCAATAAGGTCGATGCAGCTCTGGGTTCTCGACGGGTTAACATGGTCATGGAAATGGGCAAATTTGGCATGCACTTTGTTTATGGCGGCCTGTTAGAAGGTACTGTCGAAAAGATGGTGGATGAAATCAAAACCGGCAAAAAGAGATCCCATGACGAAGAAGTTGCTAGCGAGTCTAGCGATTCTGAAGAGGAACCCGTCAAGAAGAAGAGCAAAAAATCGAAATCAGACGATAAGAAGAAAGAAAAGAAGAGCAAGAAGGAAAAGAAAGAAAAGAAGGACAAAAAGGAGAAGAAGGAAAAGAAGAACAAGAAGGAAAAGAAGGAAAAGAAGGAAAAGTCGAAAGATAAAAAGAAGTCAAGCAAATCCAAGTCCGACGATTCCAGCGCCAGTAGTAGCACAGCGTCAAGCGGTACATCGACACCTAGAGCTCAACCTATACTTAGAGGCATGCAAGGGTATGTTCACATCTTGTTATTCCATTTTTCATTTATTTTTTTCACTTACTAACTTTTTTGGTAGAACTCGCGCTAGATGGATTGCACAAAAGAGGGCCGCTACCATGGACGCCAAATCACTCGCAGAGATCCTCATGGTCACCAGTTAATATATTCCTCCGTGGATTTCATTGTTTCTGCGATACAAAAGTTTTTTATCTTTTATAGATGTGTGTGTGTTTTTTATTCTTTTTGCATTGTTGTTTCAATTTACTTTGTGTTTCTTACGTTTATATTTGATGTTTCTATGAAGCGTGGGGTCAAGTTTGTTTTTGTTACAAAACGAGGACGACACCAAAAATCACAGAAGCGAAAAGAGCAGTGATTGCCTTGACACCACCGAACTCAATGCTGATATGAGAGGCAGCGCTTTTATCAGAGGAGGTAGAGGAGGCACTGCTGGTGGAACCCGAGCTAGCAGCAGCTGAGTTTCCGCTGGAACCAGTTGCTGTACCGGTGGCACCCGCTTCAGCATTGCCAGTGTAACTACCAGTGACGGAGGCAGAGACCGCACCAGTACCAACACTACCGGCTTCAGAAAGAACAGCGCTGCAGGAAGAGGCGGTACTAGAAGCACCAGAGAGTTGGGCAGAACCAGAAAAGTCACAGGCATCTTTGCTGCCAACCTTGTTGTAGTAGAGATTGAGTACAAAGGAAAGCTTTTCTGCAGGTGAGCAGAAAGAGTAGGCACCGTATGAGCCTGTAGTACCGTTTGCGGTAATGCCGTCGCAAGAGACCTGGTCACAAACATAGTCGAAGAGAGTTTGGTAGTCTTCCTTGTTGACTCCAGTGTCAACAATGCAGGAAAGCGAGTCAAACATACAGTTACAAACACCCTGATTAGGCACAGGAGGAAGATCACTAGATCCTTTCCAGTCTGCAAGAGTAGAGGCTGGACAGTCACGTTCAACTGTGTTTGAAGGTGTCCAAGAATTGGAATTGACACCCGAGGGTGAGACATTAGCCAGATGGCTTGATAAGTAAGAAAAGTCTCTCAGAGTAGAAACCGAACTGTCGCCCTGAATGGTAACCAAACCGTAGTTGTTGGCCTCCTCAAAGTACATGTAAACAATACCACCGGACCAGGTATCAGTCATGTTTGAAGAGTAAAGCGAAGGGACATCGGCAAAAGTACGTGGCTGGGGGACATTGCAACCATATTCAGAGAAGAATACAGGGATAGTAAAGTTCTCGAACTCCTTGGTTCTATCAGCGTAACCAGAGGTTTCAAAATTAACTGTAGTACCGCACCATTCATACATATTAATACCGTAAAAGTCGGCAGCATTTTCAGGGCCATCACAAGAAAAGTAGTCAGCAAGGTAGCCACGAGTCTCTTCGTCATCATTGGTCGAATAACCGACGGGAATTGATCTGTAACCTTTATCTTTGATGTAAGCCTTGGTGTCACGAATGGCAGCCTTAACAAAGGGAGACGCATCAGTATTGGTATTGTTGTTGGTGACCTCATTACCCGCAAAAAATCCCAGGACACTAGGGTAGTCCTGCAACTCATCAATAACAGTAGTGTAGCGGTTAAAAAGCTCGACCGTCCAACTAGGGTCGTCGCGGTTGATAGAAAGACCAGGCTCAGACAAGTCAGCAATAATGTAAATCCCGTTGTCAGCAAAAAGATTGATACAGTCACTGTGATTTAGGGTAGTGTCGATAGCATAAACACGAAGCAAATTGGTCTCCAGTTGAAGAAGATAAGGCAAATCACGTTGGCATGCCTCTGAGTCAGCAAGAGGATCAGAGAATGTTGTCTCACTTGTGGCATTAGCTAGCTCCTGTTGGTATGCGATACCTTTCATAAAGAATTGGGAGCCGTTGTTGGAGTAGAAAAACTTGTTACCGTCAATCACAATCTCGGGAGCGGCAGCAACAGCCACACTGGCCAACGCGGCCAAGGTGCCAACAGCAGATAAAAGTTTCATGATTTGTTGACTTGGAAAACAAATGTACAAAAAAAACAGATCAACTCAGTGGTTGCTTAATTGGTTTTAAAACGAGCGAAACTTAAAACGATAGTAGTATATCTTGGCTTCAAAGACTAAGAGATGAAAACAGAAACAACAAACTCAAGAAGTAGCAGTTGTTGTCAACAATAAGGTGAAACTGGAAAGAACCAAGAAAGAAAAAAGAAGGGGAATGTTGACGAGAAAAAAAAATATGGAAAAAAGAATGAAGTAAATGTTTGGAAATAAAAGATAAATAAATAAATAAAAATTAGATATAAATAAATAATAATAATGAAAACCCATGACTAGCACAAGTTATAAAAAACATTCTTTCTTCAAAATGTTGACAAAAAACCTTAAGTTAAGATTCGCGATTCTGACAATAGAATATTCAGAAACCCAATCAATTTGCGCTCATTCTCATCTAAAAGGTCGTAAAATTGGCGCAAATATAGTTATTATTACTTTTCTAAATATATATATATCCATAAAGTTCAAAAGTAAAAGAGATTTTTGACTGTGAGTATTCTATGAGGTTAAACTGAGAGGGGATTTCAGTAGCTGACCACTACTGTAAAACCCGCTGGGCTGAAATTTCAGTAAACAAGCGATTTTTCTAATTCTGTTGTTCAAGTAGTATTTTATTGCCGATCGTGATTTAGCCATTTTGTCAAACATATGGGGAGATAAAGCACCTACATTGAGAATGAGATCTCAATTAAAGAAAAAAAGAATGAAGAATCAAATTCCTATGCATGCACACGCATGAGTATGATAATATCAGCGCTTTATGAGTAACGTTTTTGTTCGCTTTGGGTTATTTTTGTATCCGTTTTGAGAACAGCAACCAGCCAGCAGCAACAACAACAAAAGGCAAAAACAAGAAAGCCATGTCTGCTTGTCATTGAATATAAATATGGGGCTTAGTACTAGAAATCCATTCTGCAAAGAGGTGTAGTAGCAGATAATATCTCAATGTATTGGTTGTGTCTAAATAAACAAAAGTACTGTTGGCTAACTGTTCACGCTTTCAAGCATACGTAATGTGTGCGTGATATAAATCCAACCAAAACCTTTAACAAAGAAGATTAATTCGTGACTTTGTCAAAAAACCAAATGAGAAAGACATAGTACCATCGGCCAGTATTTGTCAACTAATCAACAACACGCCTCTTTGAATTTTTTTTTTTTTTTTCAACGTCGTCAGCCCCGATTTTTAAGAAACGAGGCGGCCACATGATATCCTGTAGGGTCCTGAACTATAAAGACACGCCTTTTTTGTTTTTTTGCTCCCACGTTGGCATAAGTCGTCGCAGGTAACCGAAAACTGCGTTTCGCAACCGTGACTGTTCCTGTTGCGGCGTATACATAAAGACGCAAAAAAAGGGTGTTTTGCTGCTACATGGTGCAGTCGTTGGTGATGGAAAACACTGCAACTCCCACGCACAACGATCTGCGAGGTTCATGGCATCTTCAGCCGCGCTCTCCAGGATTTAAAAACATGAAATAAAAACACATATCCTCAGAATGCAGACATCAAAAAAGATAGTATAATTATTGATTGATGGAAATACATTATGTTTGGGCAAGGCTCTTAAACGATACTGATCTATTTTTCGACCTGACTGCCCTCTTAGGTGACCAACGAAACACGAATAATCCAAATTTGGGTAATCCTTTGGATTTGCCGGCAATGATGTACTATAATAACCGGGGGTTATGATAAAGAGTCTGCACCACATGGTTCTTTTTTCTTCCATGCTTGGTCTTTTGCCCTATGCATTTATTATCTAAGGATTTACACCCTGAGTCATATGGTCTAAGTCAACTGTTACAAGTACGAATTTGTAGCTCTCATGTACTAAGTACTCTTAAACAGTCCTGTGTAGATGTTAATTCGTGAACTAAAATGGTCTTACCTCAACAGTTACAGTTTATTTAGTGGCTCCAAATATTTATAGAAACCAGCCAGAACAGGTAAACCCTTGGGTTGATTTTCGTAACCACTATGGTGAGGTTTGTGTTGAACGGATATCTACATCGTGTTTAACAAACATAAAAGTGTATCTAGAAATTTCCACTATAGAGCACTAAAATCTCAAGAAGGTCTAGTAACTAGGAGTCCTTTCTCATTTAATAGATTTCGAGGCCTTTGCTTATCTAGCCAAGTGGCAATTGACAATCATAAAGATGAAGCGTGAAGATGATTTTAGAAATGAGAGATTGATGTCTACGTGCTTTTAACAGCTGCATGAAATTTTAAAGTAAGCCAAACAGGGGACGGCGAAATTCTAGCATTACGGCTGTCCTCGGGTTCACTTTTACTGACGCCGCGAAAACACACAAATTTAGAAAAGATAATAATAGTAATGCCTGTTGTTACAAAAGAAATACTTCTCTATCTTTAGCCAAAAACATTATTTTTGGTCTACCTTGATCACCTCCCGTAATGCCAAAATTGAGCTCGCTACCAGGGTTCCAAGCCAGAAGAAGATATGAACTTTCTTTGAGGGTTAAAGATCAAGACCCTAGAGGTTCTTTTTGTTGACTCAGGGCATTTAATTGAAGGTATCTTTTGGGAACATTGAAAGTTTTTGAAGGCGAATCTCGTCAGATTTAGTTCCATGAAAGTTTGTTGGCGTCCTTTGATTTAATGGTATATCTGGCATTCACAATTACCACCTTTATTTTTCAATAGCTTCACAGCCGATACTAAACGAGAAGTTGCTGTGCTTTGAATTATATTTTGCTGACTTTGAAAGCATTTAGGAGCCATTACTGCAAGGTCTTGTCATAGCCTGGATGAAGCAAAATAAATATTGAGCATCACTTTAAACCAGCTAAAAACTTCATGTGAATTTTTCTGATAAAAAAACTCTGGCGCTGGAAATGAAAGCCTCAGATCGCCAGAAATAATCTCTCATGGGTTTTGGATGGATAAAAAACATGAAATGCTGGATGGGTTGATTTTTTGTTTTTTTAAAAAAAATATACTTCTGATGCTTGAAACTTTCGAAATAATGCAACCAGCCTTTTCCAGACGGAAATCTGACAGCAGGGTGTTGTATCTAAATGAAAGTACAAGGGTATTGTGCTAGCTGTGATTTTGAGAAGAGTGCTTGTTAGCGCAATATCATCAGTTACACTTTTGCCCTTGAACATTCTCTTGGTGCATGTTCCTTAAAATTATCAACTGGTTTCATTGTTATTTGGATACACTTTACTTGAGTTGCTAATCAACATACAGATATAATTTAGTTTGCGCTAAATTCTTTTTGTTTTCAGCAAACTCTACCGTATTTTCATCCAACAAGAGTTAGATTAAAAGAGGGCCTGAGTTTATACAACTCAAACTAGCCATCCCATTATTACATATCATGAGCCAATGAAAAGTTATGACAGTTTAGTGTATTCAATTTTTTTATTTCAAATGGTCCAATTTGAAAAATAGAAACCTCGCTTGGAGTTCAATCATTAAGTTTGTTTGCAGCGGCCATTGCCCACGTGTACCATAATTGACCGAGACATGGTAGTATGTTCTTTTGAAGGAAGAATACTTGGCTTTATTTCAAACGGCCTCATTTTATCCTATCAGCCTTAGTTCCTCGATGTAAAGAACTTGAAACAATAGTAATTTTAGTTGCATGAAGAGTTAATAAATGCTTACCTCTGTCATGATAGCAGCAGTAGTCGATGAGCTACCATTCACAATGTCTTGAGAAACTAAGCCACTAAATGACATCTACAACCTGCAGGCTATGAATTCAAAGTTAATGCACAGATAAGTTTACCGAGACTATCTGTCTATTTTTTTCGTTAAACTAGATTTCCGTATATAAACTCACCAGCTAACGACAGTTAGATAATCAGTGTACTGTTCCTATCAAGTATTTACAAACAGAATTATAGAATAAAACGACACAAAAAATACATGAACGTTAAAAAAACTTGTCTCTATGATATTGAAAAAGTAGCGATATCAGCGCGTAGTATAGTTTGAGGTATTTGATGGCACCGAATTCTCCATGAACAGTTTCCTGGATCAAAAGCAACCTGCTATATATAACACTCAATAAATCGATACCAGAGATTGGCGCTCAGTAAAACCTTAACAAGTTGCTCTAATCAAGCGAATCATCTGCAGAGAAGTTGTGGAGATGAACCTAGGAACTTGGCTACCGCTTCTAAGCCCTTCGTATCTAGAAGAATCTTGGGATCAAGCCCAAGGAAAACTACGCCTTCTTGAATCTCGTTTTTTTTTTTTTTTTGCTCGGGTGCCCATGTTTGGGCTTGTGAGCATGCAATAACCATAGCTTATCACCATAGTCAGACTCAGTGTGGCACTATTGGGTCTTATGACGGTTAATTTAAAGATCATTTTAAAGTCAGATAAATGACCATTTATGAAATCGCTTTGTGATGTATAAGCTGGGCAGATAATGCAAGTAGCATCTCATGAAGAAGCATATATTCTCATCAGTCTCACGGGTAAATGGGGCCAACAAGCCGAACTTAAAAAGAACAAATCAAGATAATCCAGAACTCAAACAAAAACCAGAAATAATTTAATGGGCAGATTAGATACATCTAGGACTCATGAAGTTCTATTTAAAAAAGAAAACAAACCCGTTGTTGTAATTTTATTTACTTGTTTTAGTTAGTGAACTGCAGTATACAACAACCTCATTGTTACCGTGGCGAGGCACAGGCTAATACCCAAGCTAGGCAATTTAGTTACCATACAAAGCTCAACCACTGCATTTAAAAGAATTTTAGACTGTTGGCTGCACCTTGATTAAAACATAAACTCACATAACAAGAGGAAAGTGGAAAACGATTTGCCATCATGATATACCAATAAGTACCAAAGAAAACATCACGAGTTTCAGTCTTTGATTACTTGAACTTTGTAAGTGAAAAATTCAGGTAGCCGATAAAGAGGTTTATTTTGATCTACATGTTTGTTTAAAACAAAACAAAAAAAAAAAGAAAATAAAAAATTATCGATTCAAATCAACGGTATTGTGCATAGGAAACTGCTACTAATTCTTCTATAGATGAATGATATAATATTGGTCAAGAATAGACTGCTCGAGGAGAATGAATGTTGATGTGTTTTTTTGTTTTGTTTTTTTAATATGAAGGCTGCCAGACTGAAAATAACAATGAGTTAAATGCAAGATTGAAAGGGTTTGTTCTAAATTTACCAAAAAAAAAACATTTCTTTTTTCTTTTGGGTCCTAAGAGAACCTTAAATAGGCGTAACCTTAAATACCCTTTGACATTTTGTTGCCCTAGCCCTGCGTCTTAAACAGACTTTGTGTTGAATGCTCTGAGCTGGGGAAAGTACCAAGGTGATTTGTGTTTGTTTCATATGAAACCAGCATTGGATTCGAATGAATCAAGCTTAGAAAAGTACGTATATTGATTCATATTCTAAAAGAAAAAGCAGAAATCAATATACTAATAGAAAAGAAAGGTAGAATACAATGGGTTATTTCAGTAGACGATGGAAGCTGTGAATTGGGGTCGTTTCTTGGCTTGATCAGAGAGACTCGAGAGAAGGGCAATTGAACAAATTATTTACACATGAACGCCTTTCCCTTAGCATAAACATGTAACGAGTGATAAAACATCAAGAAGCATGATATTTTTTTTTCTCTCATTGAAACCATAGAAAGTGTAATGTATTTGTGAAAAAAAAACAAAAAAAAAACAGATATACAAAAGGAATACTTGTCTGCTTCAAATACATGATTAGTAGTATTAGTAGTGGCAGTAATTGATGAGACTCAATTTTAAAACTTTTTCTTTTTCTTTTTTGTTTTGATCTTGTTGTGTCTAGACAAACTCTGTTTTCATATTACCAAAGAGTGTGTATATGTACAATATTTGTATTCTATATTAGTTTATTATTACATCTCTTCATTAAAGCAGACCTTGAGTTCCTGCCACTTCAAACCTTCAATCAAACCTATTACACCTATTCTTTAAATTCATTTTCGTATCTTAAAAAAAGATCTTTATCTGTTATTCTTTTTTATTTCTTCTTCTTCTTCTTCTTCTTCTTCCTCTCTTCTTTTTCCTTCCTCTTCTTTTTCCTTCCTCTTCTTTTTTTTCTGTTAGCTAAAGCCCTTTCGTTCACCTCTTGAAATCCCCATAACCCTTCTCTTTCGTTTATCACTGTTCTTTCTTAGATCACTACTGGACACCAACTCTATCAAAAACAAACAGTACTTGATTTCTTCTGATTGTCTTTTGTTTTGATTTGTTTTTTTTGGCGTCCAGAATCACCTTCGTTTTTGTAGTCCTTTGGATCACTCAATTAAAACGAAATCACCAGCTTTTGAGATTACTTGAGAGCCTCAGAAACCTGTTTTTTTTTATTGTTTGGTTACTCTCGTTGCAAGACAAAAAACTTCAACAACAGGACAAATTACGCCTGTTTCTTATTTGACACCAATATTTGCTGACTTAATTGTAGCATTTTTATCCTAATTATCAACCCATTCGTTCTTGAATTGACAATCTTTTTTTTTTCCTCTAAAATTTACAAGTACCCAGTACTTTTTTGAGCAATGTATGTATACTCACCTTTAGAGTGACTATTTTTATTAATTATTAACATTCATGCCTCCTAGATGTCTCAGAATTACAACAATAGTACATATGAGGATGAGAGGTACGGTGACAGTCAGCAAGATTCTTACTCCAACAGCGAGTACCAAAATCAGCAGCAACAGCCTCCTCCTCCTCAACAGCAGCCTTTTGAGTATCAGCCTCATACCATTAGTGGTCAACATGGTTACTATGACGACCACGGCAACTACTATGATCAGGATGCCTATTACGGACAAGCCGCGCAGGGTCCCAACGATCCACCTTTCCATGGTCACCAACAATATGATAATGACAACTTCTATCCCGATGATCCTTATGGTGCAAGTGATATCGACCCTTATGCTTCCTCAGCTCAGCAAAATCGACAGCAGCAACAACAGCATATGAATCAGCAACAGACAAACTATACTCAACCCAAAGGCATTTCTGATGAAAACTCTGAAACCTTTAGCGATTTTACCATGAAATCTGGCATGGCTCGAACCGCAGGGATTGATTTCTATGGCACCGCTGGTGACCCTAGACACAACTCTCTCCCTCAAAATAACGCCATGGAAATTATGGGTGAAGATGGTTACATTAGTCATGGCGGATCACAACAAGCCTTTCGAAATACTCCTTCTTCTCGTTTTTCCTACGGTGGGAACCGCTCTTCTGGGTCTTCTACTCCCATCTATGGCTTAGACTACTCAGGCAATCTCCCCGCTGGCCAGCGCTCTCGTGAACCATATCCCGCCTGGACTGCAGAAAACCAGGTCTCCATTACCAAGGAAGAAATTGAGGATATCTTTATTGACCTTACAAGCAGATTTGGCTTTCAGAGAGACTCAATGAGAAACATGTACGATCATTTCATGGTTCTTTTGGACTCTCGTGCTTCAAGAATGACTCCCAATCAAGCTCTCTTGTCTCTTCATGCTGATTACATTGGCGGTGATAATGCCAACTACAAAAAATGGTATTTTGCTGCTCAGCTTGATCTAGATGACCAGATTGGATTTCGAAATATGAAGCTTGGAAAGACCAACCGTCGAACCAGAAAGGCCCGTAAGAAGAGCAAGCTTGATGACCCCAATGCCGATACTCAAAAGACACTTGAAGAGTTAGAGGGTGACAATTCATTAGAGGCGGCCGAGTACAGATGGAAAGCCCAGATGAACCAGATGTCTCAGCACGAACGTGCCCGTCAGATTGCAATGTACCTTTGCTGCTGGGGTGAGGCTAACCAGGTCAGATTTACACCCGAGTGTCTCTGTTTTATTTACAAGTGTGCAGATGACTACTTTTTGTCAGACGAGTGCCAGTCTCGGACCGAGCCCGTACCCGAAGGAGACTTTCTCAACCGAGTCATTACTCCTTTGTACACTTTTATCAGAGATCAGAACTATGAAGTTATTGAAGGTAAATTTGTCAAACGTGAGAAAGATCATTCCAAAGTTATTGGCTACGATGATGTAAACCAGCTCTTCTGGTATCCTGAAGGCATTGAAAGAATCGTTTTGGAAGATGGTACTCGCCTGGTTGATATCCCGAGCTCTCAGCGCTATGGAAAGCTCGGAGAGGTTACCTGGACCAATGTCTTCTTTAAGACATACAAAGAGTCTCGTTCATGGTTTCATTTGGCTGTCAACTTTAACCGTATTTGGGTCATTCATCTTTCTATGTTCTGGTTCTATGCTGCATTCAACTCCCCCACTTTGTACACCCCTAACTACTATCAGTTGTTAAACAACCCACCGTTGGCACAGACAAGATGGGCCGCTTGTGGGTTAGCAGGTGTAGTTGCTACTGTTATTCAAATTGTTGCCACTCTTTCCGAGTGGGCATTTGTTCCTAGAAAGTGGGCAGGTGCTCAGCACTTGACAAGACGTCTCTTATTTCTCATTCTTATTCTTCTCGTCAACCTTATTTCTCCAATTTACGTCTTTGGCTATATCACCATTTCGCGTTACTCCAAATCTGCACACATAGTGTCTATTGTAGGCTTCTTTGTTGCAGTGGCTACAGTTCTGTTCTTTTCTGTTATGCCTTTGGGAGGCCTTTTTGGTAGCTATATGAATAAGAAAACTAGACGATACGTCGCATCTCAAACTTTTACTGCTTCTTTCCACAAGCTTTCAGGAAATGACATGTGGGTTTCTTATGGTCTCTGGGTTTGTGTCTTTGTCGCAAAACTAGTAGAGTCTTATTTCTTTCTCATTTTATCTTTACGTGATCCTATTAGAGACTTGTCTACTATGACTATGACTCGTTGTACTGGTGAGGTCTATTTTGGAGATACTCTTTGTCGCCAACAAGCCCACATCACACTTGGTCTAATGTACTTGACTGATATTGTTCTCTTCTTTTTGGATACTTACCTTTGGTATATCATCTGCAACTCCATCTTTTCCGTTGCAAGATCGTTCTATCTCGGTATTTCGATCTGGACTCCTTGGAGAAATATTTTCTCTCGTCTTCCCAAGCGAATCTACTCAAAGATCCTTGCCACAACTGACATGGAGATCAAGTACAAACCCAAGGTTCTTATTTCTCAGATTTGGAATGCTATTATAATTTCCATGTATCGTGAGCATCTGTTGGCTATTGATCATGTTCAACAACTTCTATATCATCAGGTTCCTTCTGAGGTTGAAGGCAAACGTACGCTTCGTGCTCCCACATTTTTTGTCTCACAAGATGATAACTCTATTGAATCTGAGTTTTTCCCCAGGAATTCTGAAGCTGAGAGACGTATCTCCTTTTTTGCTCAATCCTTATCTACTCCTATTCCTGAACCCCTTCCTGTTGATAACATGCCTACCTTTACCGTTTTTGTTCCCCATTACTCTGAGAAGATTCTTTTGTCTTTGAGAGAAATCATCCGTGAAGATGATCAACTATCCCGTGTCACTCTCCTAGAGTATCTTAAGCAACTTCATCCCGTTGAATGGGAATGCTTTGTTAGAGATACCAAGATTCTTGCTGAGGAGACCTCTGGGTTTAGCTTGGAGAATTCTGCTGACAACTTGGAAAAGGAGGTATCAGATGAAAAAAGTAGTATCAAAAGTAAGATTGATGACTTGCCTTTCTATTGTATCGGCTTTAAGTCTGCTGCCCCTGAGTATACCCTTCGTACTCGTATCTGGGCTTCTCTCCGTTCCCAAACGTTGTACCGAACTGTCTCTGGTTTTATGAACTATTCCCGGGCTATCAAATTGCTTTACCGTGTCGAGAACCCTGAGGTTGTCCAGATGTTTGGTGGTAACACTGAAAAGCTGGAACGTGAACTTGAAAGAATGGCTCGCCGAAAGTTCAAGTTTCTTGTTTCTATGCAACGTCTTACCAAGTTCAAATCTGAGGAAATGGAGAATACTGAGTTTTTGCTTCGTGCATACCCTGATTTGCAGATTGCCTATCTTGATGAAGAGCCTCCTCTTAATGAGGGTGAAGAACCTCGGTTGTACTCTGCTCTAATTGATGGTCACTGTGAAATTATGGAAAATGGTCGTCGTCGTCCCAAGTTTCGTGTTCAACTCTCTGGTAACCCCATTCTTGGTGATGGAAAATCAGATAATCAGAACCATGCTATCATCTTCTACCGTGGTGAATACATTCAGCTTGTTGATGCTAATCAAGACAACTATCTTGAAGAGTGTCTTAAAATCAGATCTGTTCTTGCTGAGTTCGAGGAGCTTAATGTCGAGCATGTCAATCCCTACACTCCCACACTCCCTTCTTCTACTTCCGGAGAGTCCCAGGAAACTAAATGTCCTGTTGCTATTCTTGGTGCTCGTGAGTACATCTTTTCTGAGAACATTGGCATTCTTGGTGACGTTGCTGCCGGTAAGGAGCAAACATTTGGTACCCTTTTTGCACGTACTCTCGCTCAAATTGGCGGTAAACTTCATTACGGTCACCCGGATTTCCTAAATGCCATTTTCATGACTACGAGAGGTGGTGTTTCTAAGGCTCAAAAAGGTTTGCATCTTAACGAAGATATTTATGCTGGCATGAATGCTCTTCTTCGTGGTGGTCGCATTAAGCACTGCGAATACTACCAGTGTGGTAAAGGTCGTGATTTGGGTTTTGGCTCAATTCTCAACTTCACAACTAAGATTGGTACTGGTATGGGTGAGCAAATCCTGTCTCGTGAATACTACTACCTTGGCACTCAGCTTCCCCTTGACCGATTCCTGTCTTTCTTTTATGCTCATCCTGGATTCCACATCAACAATTTATTTATTATTGCTTCTGTTCAGCTCTTTATGATTGTTATGCTTAATATTGGTGCTCTGGCTAACCAATCTATCATTTGTCTTTATGATAAAAACAAGCCTCTCACCGATCCTCAAATTCCTACTGGTTGTTATAACTTACGACCCACACTTGACTGGGTTCAGCGTTGTATTCTGTCCATTTTCATTGTGTTTTTCATTGCATTCATTCCTTTGGTCATACAAGAACTTACTGAGCGCGGCCTTTGGAGAGCATTTGTTCGGTTTACCAGACACTTTGCCTCTCTATCGCCTTTTTTTGAGGTGTTTGTTTGCCAGATTTATGCCAATTCTCTCCTAATGGACTTAACATTTGGTGGCGCTCGGTATATTGCAACCGGTCGTGGTGTCGCTACTGCTCGTATCCCATTTAGTGTGCTTTACTCACGATTTGCTGGCGATTCTATTTATCTCGGTGCTAGATCAATGATGATGCTTTTGTTTGCTACTGTCAGTATGTGGCAGGCTGCTCTGCTGTGGTTTTACATCACGCTGTTTGCCATGTGCATTTCACCATTTCTTTACAACCCTCATCAATTTTCTTGGACTGACTTCTTTATTGACTACCGTGATTTCATCAGATGGATGTCTCGTGGTAATAACAAGTGGCATAGAAATTCTTGGATAGGATACGTTCGTTTGACAAGAACCCGAATTACCGGTTACAAGCGACGTATCTCTGGTGATGTTTCTGAAAGGGCTATTAGTGATGTTCCTCGTGCTAAATTCACCAGCTTGTTTTTCACTGAGATTTTAATTCCGATCATTGTTGCTGCGGCAGCTTTCGTGCCATACACCTTTATTAACAGTCAAAACGGTGTTTCTGATGCTGAGCCTGTCAATTCTGTGCTGCGTGTTGTTATTTGCACTTTGGCTCCCATTGCCATCAACGCTGGTGCTCTGTTAGTATTAGCTTCCATCTCTTGCTGTGCTGGTCCTCTCCTTGGTGTTTGCTGCAAGAAGACCTCGGCTGTAATGGCTGGCATCGCCCATGGTATTTCTGTTATTGTTCACATTGTCTTTTTTGAAGTTATGTGGCTTTTACAGGGATGGCGCTGGACTCCTGCTCTTTTGGGAATGATTACTTGCATGGCTATCCAGAGACTGCTTCTAAAGATCTTTACTATTGCTTTTTTGACTAGAGAATTCAAGCAAGATAACTCCAACTGTGCCTGGTGGTCTGGCAAGTGGTACTCTGCAGGCCTAGGCTGGATGACCATGACTCAGCCTCTTCGTGAGTTTGTCTGCAAGCTTGCTGAGGCGTCATACTTTGCTGCAGATTTTGTTCTTGGTCACTGTCTCTTGTTTGTACAGCTCCCACTACTGTGCGTGCCCATGATTGATAGATGGCATTCTATGCTTCTGTTTTGGCTGCGTCCATCCCGCCAAATCAGACCCCCTATCTTTTCGCTAAAGCAAAACAAGCTGCGCAAAAGAATGGTGAAAAAGTACGCATCTTTGTACTTTGCTATTCTATTACTCTTTCTCATTCTCATTATTGCCCCTGCCGCTGCTGGTAAAAGCATGGATACTTCGTCTATCTCCAAAAACCTGCCTGATTTCGCCGATGGTCTTTTCCAACCAGTTGATCAAAATAACAACGACACTGGCGAGAACGCTCCCAGTACAGTCATCACGGTGACACCTACGTTATCGAATTTCTCGACCATGCCTTAAAAACAGAGATAGCATGGTGGATTTTTTTTTTTCGGAAATTTTATTTATTTTATTTTTAAGAGATTTTATACTATATATATATATATGTGAGGTGAATATAAATGCTTAATTGTTGTTGACAAAGTAAAATATAATTATAGTAATTCCTGGCAATCGGAGGAGAACAGATTGGGAATTAATCGTTGCTCTTTACTCTTTTTTTTTTTTTTTTTTTTTTTTTGGCTTTACTTTTGCTTTCCCTTTTAAAGTTCTCCCTTCTCTTGCATCCTATATATCTTCACATTGGCCACTGACCGCCTAGCTACGACTCTCGACTATTAGCAGGCTGGCCACCGACTAACAGAAGCTTTCATTTGAAAATAAAAAAAAATTAAAAAATTAAAAAAATCTTTTTCAGACGTTCTATTTTTTTTAAAAAAAAAAATTTAAAAAACTGATCTTGCTCAAATCGATCGTTCCACTTCCCGGATGGTAGCCTCCAAGACTCTTCCAGGGCAAAAGGATGTTAAAGCCAGTAGTACATCATCAGCGGCCATAAATGAACTGGCCGGATCAACTCCCAAACATGATTCCAAAAACCTACCATCTGTCCGTTACGCATCAGAATTTTCTATTGGCTGCCCTCACACAGAGCAGGTACTTGAAAAAAACATTACAAAGACCCTCCGGCTTTACGAGTTGGCAGTTCGGGTGTCGTTAGAACAGGCATTATCATCACTAAAAACATCACAACCGCCATTGCATAAATCGTCATCCTCACCAGCCACAGTATCACAGTCAGCCAGATCAGTAGCTGGAAAAACATTACCTGGTACTAAAAATTACAGCGTAAGCAAGAAGAGTAAACGAAACTCTTGTAAAAAGCGAGCAAGTCCTCCAAAGTTTTTTTTACTCTGCGATACATGCAAGTCATTTGGCTCTACTGCCATTCTTTGTTTGGAATGCTCGTACACTGGCTGTTTAACGCACTACAAACAATTTCATTTTCCCAGCACTGGTCATGCCCTTGGGGTTGACATGGCAACAGGCTGCGAGGGCCTCTTGTTCTGTTCAGCCTGTAAGGACTATGTTTACGACGAGACGTTCGAGAAAATTAGGTTGCAGAAGATCCAGCAAATGTTGGGTATGGGGTTCATTGACGGAGTCCCCGCCGGCGCATTGCAAACTAGCAAAATTATCAAAACGGAGTATAATAGTTTGTCCGCGCAGGAGACTTCACATGACAAATTTACAGACTCAAAAGCAATGATTCCGCTGTTTCCTACCGGTACATTGCTTCGCGGGTTTTACAATATGGGTGCAACTTGCTTCATGTCGGTAATATTCCAATCACTATTACACAATCCGTTGATTCGAAACTTTTATCTTTCCGGCGGACACGAGCGCGGGGTTCGATGTGGCGGAAATGCAGAAGCTGCTACGATTGATCTGGGCTTCCAGCGCAGCGAAAGTGAAAGCCGTATTAACGGTAATGGATCGGTAAAGGAGACTGGAAACGTCCGAGCAAGTAAAAAAGGTTCCACGACAGTTAGTGGGAACAATAGTACAGTAAATGGCACACCAATAACAATGGACAGTCCCTCGGTAAACTGTCTCTCATGTGCACTCGATGATGTTTTTGCTGAGTTTTTCACTTCGTCTTCGGTCGCTGGATATGGCCCAACAAACCTTTTGACAACTTCGTGGCGTGTGAAGCAGTCACTCGCGGGGTATTCGGAGCAAGATGCACATGAATTTTTCCAAATGGTCCTGAATGAACTGCATGCAACGCACTATGACTCTAGTGTGCTTGCAAATGGTGCTTCATCGACTCTTGAAAAGATTGGCATGCCAGGTGAGCTGCCCGGCACATTTCGCAGTGTTGAGGACGTTAATATTCAAAATTGCGGCTGTATTAGTCACCGCACCTTTTGTGGCATCCTTGAAAGCAATATTACCTGCCAGGTCTGCGAAACTGTTGCGAGCACAGTCCATGACCCCATGATGGATATATCGCTGGAAATTGGTGCACCAGAAAAGGGGGATCAGCTATCAAACGGCAGTAGTGCTGTTAGTGGAAAAACTGTTCCGGGAGGCACGAAGACAAGCTATGGTAGCAACGAAAGCGGTAAAAGCACAGGTCGTGCCACCCCGACGCCAGTCACTCTTGCCCAGTGCTTTGACAGGTTCACAGCCGGCGAGATTCTTGATGCAACTTTCAATTGTGTAGCTTGCGATGCTACCCGACAAATTCAAAAACGGCTTTCCATAAAGCGTCTCCCACCTGTGCTCAGTATCCAGCTGAAGCGGTTCCTGCATACGGGCTCATCGAGCAAAAACGAGACTCGCGTTGATTTTCCACTAGTATTGGACATGAATAAGTATACCACGAACGGTGCCGATAAAACAAGTGCAAATCCACTCTTTTACGAGTTATTTGGCGTTGTTTGTCATCAGGGCTCTCTTAATACAGGGCATTATACCTGTATGATGAAATCCAATTCTGGTCGTGTGAGTATCCAACCTCTTTTTTTTTCTCTCTTGATTCTTGTGCTAACTTTTTTTTCTTGTTCTTGTTTTAGTGGTTTCATTTCGATGATGCAATGGTAACCACGATTTCTGCTGAAAACGTTGTCAAAGCCAACGCCTACTTGCTTTTCTACATTGTGAATCAAGTACCAGTCAAATAAACCAAGCATTTGGTCTTATTTTTTTTCATATATGTATATATTATTTTTTTTCTAGCTTTTCTCTCTCTCTCTCTCTCTCTCTCTCTCTCTCTCTCTCTCTCTCTCTCTCTCTCCCTCTCTCTCTCTCTCTCCCTCTCACTACTTTTTCGTTTTAAGTACAACGAATCGTCCAGTGAAGATATACGGACCCTGCTAGATCAGGCGCCATTAAATCGGGAAGAGAGAGACCAAAATACATTAAAACAAATCACACATACCTGTTTTATATATTTATTTTGTTCAAAAAAAATTTTTTTTTTTTTTTTTTTTTTTTGTTTGATCTATAGGTCTTTTTGTTCATGTCTTCTTTGTATATCGTTTTGTTTTGTAAATTTTATGTAACTATTTGATGTAAGGACAATAAACTGATTAT
>QQZM01000043.1:109658-124892 GCA_013365045.1 Geotrichum candidum | reverse complement strand
AAAAAATAAACGACACCAGCAGGACTCGAACCTGCGCGGGAAAATCCCAAAAGATTTCTAATCTTTCGCCTTAACCGCTCGGCCATAGTGCCTAATTACACTTTTATAAAGTTTTTAGATTTATCCTATTAGGATGTCTGTCAAAGAAAATATATATATTTTTGATAAGAATATTTAGTTTTATTATTATTTGATATTTCAGCTTATTTAAATGGCATTTCTAGTATTTTACTAATTGAATTAAGTTATTTATTAAATAATTGTGTGACAATTATTCAAAATTGTTTATTCTAGAAGAATCAACAATAGATATTAGTCCGATATAGTGTAACGGCTAGCACGGTTCGCTTTCACCGAGCAGTTCGGGGTTCGATTCCCCGTATCGGAGATACTTTTTAACATCAGCTAATTTTTTTACCAGTATTTTGGTAACGCTTCTGTTTTTTTTCTTTTTTTCTTTTTAATAAATTCTAGTCTGGCAGCGCATATTACAGTGACTGAGTATAAACAACTATAATTGAGGCGCTATAGATAATATCAAATACATCACTATAATGCTCTTAGAAACATGGATACTCTCATGGAAAATTCGGCGCCATCGAACGTCTGAACTCATTGCGCGCGCTGACACCACTACTTTGCTAGTCTCATAGAGACAAATATCTTGAAATCTCATGTCTTCTTTGTATATCGTTTTGTTTTAAAACTTTGTATGTAACCATTTGATGTAAGGACAATAAACTGATTATCTATCTATCTATGCTCTTAGCACATGAAAATATTTATGAAGAATTCGGCGCCATAGAACATCTAAACTTATACACCTTGACAATGCTACCTTGTCAGTCTAATAACAACAAATACTTTAAACCCCACGTTTTCTTTGTATGTCATTTTGTTATACAATTTATTTGTCTTTATGAGACTGGCAAAATAGCGGTGTCAGTGCGCGCAATGAGTTCAGACGTTCGATGGCGCCGAATTTTCCATGAAAGTATCCATGTGCTAAGGGAAACCTGAGATACATAACACCCAGTATCTCAATACCAGGATGTAAGGAAAATAAACTGATTTTCTATCAATATATCTACTACTGGTTCCAAAATTAAACAATGTTGTCAAGTATCTACTAGTTCGTTGTTTCGTTTATATAGAAGAGTTCGATCCATTGGACCCCAGGAGGAAAACTATCGTACTCTAAAGTACCTGTGTCTAGAGCATTTGAAGATTTCTCCAGCAATGTTGCCAACAAAGATAAAATCTGATATGCCTAATTATTCTCGGATTACCAAAAAGACTAGAGAAAGGTTGAAATCCTCGATAGGTTCTACCCAGAAACAGAAGTCATTAAATATTTCAAAATTAGATTGAAATTTGAAAGCAGTTATCTCTCTTTTGTAACGAGTCTATCCAGGAGAAGTCAAAGAGAATTATTGTCTTGTACAATGACATGTTGTGAATACATGGTTTTGGACTCTTCTTATATGGTTTTTGGCTCGTCTAATTTGATTTCGGGCTCTTTGAAGTCATCTGCAACAACACTGCTTAAATGATCATGGTTAATAACGAAGCTAACCCGAATGATTATGTCACCCAGGAACTCTCTGAAGCCTTGTCCATTGTCATTGTGCTTGGCAACAAAAAGCAATGGATTCTAAGCTGGTTGGAGAAAAAATCATGGTAATAATGCAAACGATAAGCCTTAGGTCACCCCCTCTTACAATATTAGGGATGAAATCATGGTTGACAGTCTGAATGCCATTCCAAATAACCATACAAAAAATAATAACAATTCCATCATCTATTTCAACAAAAGGATGGCACCAAGTGATCAAATTGCGGTCCATGCAGTAAATTACAAATTAAATATGGTATTCTCTCCCAAGGCTTTTGGAAAAGAACTTATAAAGAGCGTAGAAGAACGATCAGATAAACTAGAATATTATTTTAGACTCATCGTAAAACGTTCTAGTCATTTCCATCTCTTCATTCCCAAAAGACAGGACAAACAAATTAACCTTCACAAAATAAGGTCGCTGCCTTTGATCATGGGGTCTGAGCCGTTTGTAGTAGATTTGGCCCAAATTGTATTATCATTAAGCCAAAAAAATCATATATCTCGGTATTTCATAGACTCAGTCGTTTTATTGATAAGTTTCACGGTTAACGGACCCAATCGAAGATCAAACATTCGTAAAGAAACAATTACAAAAAATGAGAAGACGGATTCAACGTCGAATTCGAAATCTTCTTAATGAATCCCACAAAAAGGTAACAAATCGAACCTACAAAAATCACAATGCTATATTCCAATCCAAATCCGAGATTTAGAATATGGTTTCTAGAAGTCAGAGGAAAAGCTACTCAAAGACGGCTAGAAATATACTTATTTGTAGTCACTACAGATTTAATAAACGGTTAGTGAACAATACCAGAGAGTACCCAAACTGTAGAGTTCTCATTTACAGTGAAGAATACACTAGAAAAACTTACAGGTAACGTGGGACCCTTCATCCCAATCTTGGAGACGCAAAGGTGATCAAATGTGCACAATGCAATCAAAAGTCTGATATAGACTTCAATGCAGATGGGAAGACTCTATTGAAAAACATGAGTCTGATCTGTAGAGATTAGACGCTGAGTCTCTACTACTGAATTTTTTAGGAATCCTACGGAACTTATATTAGGAATAGTCTGGTTTAAATAAAGCGTTAGCCGCTCAAAATATTTAGATTGCGTATTAAAATTCATTCCGGCCAGACCTGCCAGTTGGGTGGTATTCTTCATATGAACTCTGAAATATGATACCCGTAGAAGAATTTGACAGCATAATCGGTTTTTAAAAGAGGCTCTACTGTATTTAAGGCAACCATATACTGGGCACCATTCGCAAAACTCAAGGGCAGCCAAAATGATAATGGTTACAAATGAATATATACAAATGACTTGTTTTACCTGTACATAAAATGAATACACAGAAAAGATGAGTGAGACACGATAATAGGCATGAGATACGCTTCATATCAAGAAAAGCAATGAAATTTAACTGAAAAATGGGCATAAAAACCAGGTTGTCTTGATTGCTTAAAGGCGGTCCGGAAGCGACTAGCGTTTTCCCTTAAAGAACGAGATGGCTTGTACTGTGCACAAACGGCCGGCTGTGGCAACATAATGATGCTGAGCCAACAAAGAAACTTCAATAACAATCCAGTCCCTGTTTAGTTTCTGAATCAAAAACACTGATGATGTTGTCTATTGATGTTGTTTGTTGGTGGTTTCTACAAAAGGTTCTGGTTCATTTTATTTTGTTTATTTTATTTTGTTCAACTTTTCTTAATTTTGCGTCGTCTTTGCCTGTCTGTCGAAGTTCGAATTCGCCCCCAACCCACCATCATCATCTCACGGCGACGCGTCTTTTACCTTTTTTTCTTCTTTTACAACCCACCGTCTACAACACCACCAGATTTCCGTTCTATCGCTTTGCACAACGGAACTTGAATTAAGTACCACCACCATCTGCTGCAGCGCATCTCGCATTAATTTTTTTGACACTGGCTGCCTTTCTTGCACCGTATCTCGAATTTCCCTCCCATCACTAAAGCTAAAACCACATCGTCGTCCAATCTACTCGATCCAGACTCGATAATAACGATTTATATGTACACCACTTACACGCCAACGACCTGCCCCTAAATAGCAAAAACAAATATTATCAAGACCTAAACTTAGCTACTAGCATCCCATATTCAACCACACATTCCGAAATCTGGTCCGCCGTTTGTGTTCATCCGCTGATCAACGCGATGAATAAAAGCATCAGACAATCGACACCCTCGAAACGAGTTAAGGTCTATGAGTTGTGCAAAGACGAATGGAATGACAAAGGAACTGGCCTCTGCTCTGGCCAGTTCATTAACGACGAACCTTACGTTGTTGTTCTTAATGAAGACAACATCAACGAGGTCCTCCTGAAAAAGCATATTGCAGGTGAGATCCAGTTTCACAAGCAGCAAGAAACTCTCATCGTTTGGAGTGAAGCTGAAAAGAACGATATGGCTCTCAGCTTTCAAGAGGCTGATGGCTGTTCACTTGTCTGTGATTATCTCGTTCATGTACAGCACACCTCCGCAAAGAAAATCTCTATCACAGTTGTCACCAGTACTGAAGAAGGTGACTACTCGGAACTCATTGCAGGTCCTCTCAACTATCCGCCTACACCGACACTAGATAATCTCGAAGATATTGTCGAATCATTTTCTCAACTTGTTAACATCCCTTTTGCCAGGGAATCTATCTCTTCGTTCCTGACAGAAACTAACTATGCACATAAACTGGTAGAGGTATTCTTCAAGGCCGAAGATCTTGAAAGCCTGTCAGATCTCCACAACATCTGTCGAATTGTTAAGCTGTTATGTGAGTATTATCTATTTTGTGTTCTTTTCACTTGCTAACCAAGATTCAGTCTCGCTGAATGAAAATAGGATTATTGAGAACCTTATTGACGATCAAAATGTGGTCGGAATACTGGGCGCCCTAGAATGTATGTATCAATCAGCCGGGTTTTAAGTACGTCTCTAACTTTTTTTTTTCTCAGATGACCCTGCATTCCCTACTCTTAAGGCTAACCATCGCCAACACTTTCAAGGCGATTTTAATTTCAAAGAGGTTGTCCCAATCAACGACGACAAAATCAAACTAAAAATAAAGCAAACTTACCGATTGCAGTTTCTGAAAGATGTTCTCGCCAGAATCCTAGAGGACTCTACGCTGCCGATATTTACCTCCATGATTTATTTCAATCATTCCGTCATTATCCATACCCTTCAGACCTCTAGTGATTATCTTAGCCGGATTTTTGCTATCTATAAGTCAACCAACCATGATATACAGCAAAAGCGCGACGGAGTGAGGTTTTTACATGAAATCACTCTTGCTAGTAAAACCCAGCAGATTGTGACTAAAAAACAGCTGTTTGCTAAAATGACATCCTCGGGCTTGTTTAACCTCATTGAATTTGCCCTTAATGACACGATAGAATCGATACGCATGCTTGGTACTGAGCTCCTTCTTACCATTATTGATGTCGACACGTCGCTTATCCGGAACTATTCACAAAATCTACAGTCCCAAAGCACGTTTGCTCTGATGCAAACGCTGGTCGATTTGTTTTTTAGAGAAAAAGATATTGGGCTCAAGTCGCAGGCCGTTGAGTCGCTTAAGTACGTGCTAGATACCATGAGTAACTATATTCTACCTTTAGATGACCTGCCGTCGCGGAGATCGTCTCAGGAGCTTGAATATGATGTTTTTGTGGCCTCTTTTTATACCAACTGCGGGGGGAAATTATTTTCTGCATTGACGGAACTGGGTAAAGGCGAGGGTCCGAATATTAACAAACACATGTCGCTTACTGACCGTGCATTATACGAACAGCTCTGTGATCTGTTGACTTTTTGTGTGAATAAGCATAAAGGCCAATGCCAATTCTTTTCAATTGAGCACGGGCTGTGGCTAGGCATCAGTAGGCTGTTTATGTGTCCCCACCAGACGATGCAGTTGGCAGCTTTAAGATGCTGGAAGCAGGCACTGACACAGGATGATCAAAAATATATGGTTCACTTTGCCCAGAATGGGTTGGTTGAGTCTCTGATAGATCTGTTAGTACGGATGGGCAATAAGAATAACCTTGTCAACTCGGCGTGTCTCGATGTTCTGGAAATTTTTGAAAAAGGTCTTAGGATGAAGGAACAGTCATCGGATACGCTACAGCCAATGGTACAGTCTGAAAATATGCTCATTATTGTCAAACGATTGATTGACGCTCGCAAGTACGAACTTGAACATATCTTGGCTAAATATACCCCGCTGGCCTTGCTCATACCTGAGATGTATCAGACGTTTATTGATGCAGAGGATGCGTTTTTTAACACGTCGTATGGCCCCTTGTTGCCACCAGATGATGAACAGGTACATGAGGACGGCACTCATGCAAACAATAGCGAGTACACTATCAACCAAGATACTTCGCCGATCTTATCACCTAGTTCTGAGGATGAAACTGCTGCGAAAGTGTTCAACCTTGATGACAGAAAAGTTTTTGAGATGGTCGAAGAGTCAGGAGTACCATCGGTGGATTCTCCGACACAATCATCACCGTCTAGGTCGCTTGTGCCATACTCAGACAGCGATGATGAGGAAGACGAAATGGAGGACAAGGACTTGGAAAAAAATGTGTTGCCATTGGCAGAGAGTTATATCACTGCGTCTCTTGCTATTAATGACTCGCCACCACCATCAGTGTTGGTAGGACATAAACGTGAGCATGAGGATGACGACTATGACAACGCAGAAGATAATAGAGCACCCGCTGCAATACGCCCCAAGCATAGTTCGGAGCCGTTGTCATCCTTATCCAGCGTGTCATCTGATCCAGCTATTGATGCTGCGGAGGTAAGCATATCACCTACTAGTGGCGATGATACCCCAGCAACGACAACTGAACCTGCAGTAGTTGCAGCGGCAGCTCCTGTTGCTTCATCACCACCTCCTACTCCACCTACTCCGACCGAGGAAAGAATCGTAAGTTACTAATGATAAATGCTACTTTGTATCTGCAGCGTTTCATTTCCTTTTTTTTTTTTACTTTGTTACCGGCTCTCACAGTTTCAAAGGCTTGTAAAATATTTATCTTTTGTGTTATGTATCTTAATTATCTCAATGCGCATCCTTTTAACGACCAGTCTACAAATTTATCAAGAAAACGCTTTAATACCATTTGCATGTTGATGTCATGAGTTGAGATGTAGTCGAAATTTTGGATGTATTGATTTAAATGTCATAATGATGCAACGACGAGTAAATGGGGAGCTAATTAGAGAATCAAGATTTTATGTTCAACAAATTTATAACGCTTTTAGATTCACAAAATTCCATATTGGCTAAAACCATTATCACTTTGAGTTAAACTTATCAAAAATCCAGCCGTGAGGACTTTCAAAAGCTACGCAAGAGATTAAACAATCACATCTTTTACTATCTACAGCTTCGAATTCTAACGAGTCCAGCACAATTGAAACTTACAAAAAAATAATCCAAATGCTAATCCAAGCAAGAGAAGAAACAATGATAAAAAAAAAACACAACAAAAAAGAGATTCTTGGTTAAACATGAGAGAGGAAATTATAATCTAGAAAAAGACAATAACTTAATGTGCTTAGTCAAAGAGACCCATGCCCATGTCCTCATCGGACTCCTCGGCCTCCTCTTCCTCCTCGACGGCGGCAGCGGCAGCACCAGACTCACCAGCAGCGGCAGCGGGGCCAGCAGAAGCAGCGGGGCCAGCAGCGCCAAAGGCGAAAAGAAGCTCCTTGAGGTCCTTGCCCTCAACAGCCTTGGCGAAAACGTTGGCCCAGATCTAAACCATGGTTGTTAGTATATAAAAATCACGAAATAGTAGTACTGTAGGTAGAGGGGACTGAAGTCCAACTGGAACAAAAAGTAAAACAGGCGATGCAGATGGGTCTGCTAGAAAGAAGATATCGATAAGAGTGGTGTAAAAGAAGTGAATAGGTTTGCGTGTGAAGTCTTGATGGGGCGTGGTCCATCTGCTTTGGTCGTGCTTGCTAAGGTATCTAATAGAAGATCCTACAAGGCCAGTGCCTGATCTGTTCGTAGACAAGACTGTCAATTCCGAGTGTACAGTCAACCGCCATGCGCTTCACACTTCCCACCATCCGCTCCTCAACTTTCCTACTGTTTTTACTCTTTCGAAAACAAACCATCAATCTACCTATTTTGCCAGTCCCAGTCCCGGCACGCGTGCCGAGTAGTTCAAAAAGCAACAACAATACTTACAGAGTCAACCTCGGCACCAGCAGCCTTGGTCAAAGCCAAAAGCTTCTCAGAGGAAATTTCAATCTCAGCATCGGCAAGGATGAGAGCAGCGTAAGAGACAGCAGCTTCAGAAGACATCTTTGGTGTGTAATATGTGTGTGCTTGACGTTGGGGGGTATTCAACAGAAACAAGAGAAAAGGGAAAAGAAAGAGAGAGAAGGAGAGAAGTTCACGATCGTACGCGTGTACACACAACCCGACTGGCTTTTCCCTGTGACGAAAAATTTTTTTCGGACTTTGTGCTGCCAGACAGGCTGCTCACACACATAAAATGGTACCGTACCCTTAATTAGCTAATGCTTTCCATACTTGCTGAGTCATAGGGCTCAGCCCTAAGTGGGGATTTTCAGCAATTTACGCAGTCACATGATCACGTGTAAATAAGCTGTGATCACGTGTGTATCAACCAAGAGTCCCGGAGCTGGTCGGTACCGAAAACAAAAACATGATACAATCAATTGAGATATCAGAGTCTACTGGAAACCCTTTCAATATAAACTCTACAAATAATTTCATTGTTTTGGTTTATTTGAAGGCTATTCACGGCCGATTGTTTCAAATGACAGGCTTTATCAATAAGTGCACTTGTAATTTCAACTTACCGAAAGACCCGGGTCTCGCTGAGATTTTGGTACCACAGTACCATTGACCATTGACCATTGTTAAAAAGAGCATCATCTTATAGTTCAAGTTGACTCTCCAATGACATCCAAAGAATAAAGGTCTCGGGTAAAACCACACTTTTTGACACTTTACTTTAATGTAGTTAGGTATCTGACTCATGAGTAAAATAAACATGAAGATCAAGTTGAGAAACGCATGATCAGCTACAGTTAAGTTACATTAAAAGGTTTCTGGAAAAATGGGTTTGATTTTTATAGTCAACTTTTAAACGTGCTGTTCACTTGTGACAGGTCGTGGCTACTAATACAGGACAATTTAGTATAGCCGGCTAGGATTAATAACTTGTGATATGTTTAGATAGACATAAGCTCGGTCTTGTTTTATAATTTTGTTTTATATTATTTGATGTAAAAGGATTGAGTGATTATCTATCTACATACAAACCCTTTTTTGCAAGTTCATTTATCTTAAAAAACAGAGGAAATGGCTCGGTAGAATGTGGGTTTAAACTTAATGGTCAAGCCATTAGCTATCTACAACTTTGTTGTGTATTCTATTTATATATTGGCATTTATTCGCAACTAGAATTTGCTATTGTATATCGCGCTAATATTTCAATTTTCTGTACAGAATTGAGGATTATGTTTTGAAGATTTATCATGGATTTACTGTCGATGTTCATGAGTCTTATCAAGATTAGCAATATCAGAAAATAAAAAAGAACTTGCCTTTATCATCTTACTTTTTTTAGTATGTAATTCATGCTCTTTGGAGGTTGAACCTAGAACCGTTAAAGTGCTAAGATCAACCATATCATATCGATATCTGTTTACTAATAGCATGTTTCATACCTTATCTTTTTTTCTTTTTCTCGAGTGGTTTTTTGTTGCTGTTTTTTACAAAATGTAACATCAAGATAAACTCCCAAGCAAGTAAATTAAAGAAGAAAAAAAGGCCATGATTTCGCTGCTCGTAGAGACTACATGAACAAAGGGACTCTATTCGACAGAGTATGAGAAGTACTTTTGTTTTCACTGATCACACTGTCATAAAAAAACTCATTATGATTTTGATCGGCTTTTTCAATTGCTATTGATTTTCATTCTCTATAAGATACGTGGATTGCTGTAAAAGCATGAGACTATTTCTAAAATATCTGCACTTGAAATTACTTGCGCACTATTAATGCCAATACTAGTCCTAAGATAAATATGGTTACGGCTACACATTGCTGAAGCGGTTGTTAAATCTGTAAGCTAGTTTATAAAAGGTCAAGAGAACAGTCAGTCCGGATAATCAGCCTATGAACAGAACGGCTGTATAGATGAATGATGACCAACGGTCAGTGACTTGCAACACAGGTTACCCGTAAGGGCAGGTCATAAATAGTATATTACTACACAACACAATAAAATTAACCAATGATTTGTAAAAAAAAAAACTTGATTAAAAATTTATAAATCAAACAAGCTAAAGATTTCAGAATGTTTTTGAAATTCATATCTTCTTTGTATGTCGTTTTGTTTTGTATTTTGTGTTGTAACTATTTGGTGTAAGGGTAATAAACTGATTATCTATCCGTCTAGAGATCTCAGATTTATCTGGGGTTCACACCTTATGTTTAAGGCGGTGATTACAGACCTAGGGCTGTTTCATATTTCTACACTCACTACAAAATAAGAATGCGCAAACGAAAGATAAATAAACTAGATTTTAAACATCACTAAAAAGTGTTATTAAATATATTTAAAAGAAGCTGTTTGGTTTATTATAAAAGATAACAGATTGGAGCGATGCGAACAAACAAAAAGTCGGCAACCTTAGTGATCTTCCACTCGAAGAAGCCTACTGTTTATTACAATTACTAGTGTCTGTAGCAATATTGATGCCAACACATAAATGCTTCAAATATACTAAAAGGAGCTTCTGACTACACAGTCGCTTTATCTAAACTTGGCTATTCTGAGCATTGATCGTTATATCCCAAACACATGTGTCAGGGATCCTACACCAGCCTTCGTTGGTGACAGAAATATTATTATTATTAGTATTTTCTAGATCTTTTTTAAACTTTGTGAAACAAAAGAGTTTTTTTTCTTTCTTTATAAGTAAATTGAGTTTCGGATTGAAGAAATATGGCTACTGTCGGTGTTAAGATCACTAAATATGGGTGATTTGAGGTGTTTCAAGCCACAGTTTTAATTGCTATTTCATCTTTTTGTTTTGAACAAAAACAATCCCCTTAAAAATACGCAACTCCCATTCAAGTTCGATCAACAAAAGAGTTGATCATCGTAAAGCTCGATTACTCAGGCGTGAGCCTACATCTCCAAGCGCTTGCGTAAAGAAAGGAAATAAAAACACAACCCTAGACACTCAAGGTTTTATATGGATAGCAACTATTTCGGATGCGTACGTTGTCGTCACGGTTATATTTGACTTAACAACAAAGCCATTGCATTTCCCGTTGTTGCAGTTATGTCAATATTGCAGATTTAGTATGTTAGTAAGCACATTAAATTCTCATCGCCTGCGGCCAGCCGTGAAATGTGGACTAGTGAGAAATATTGTTTTTCTTTTCACCATTTACTACTGACATCTCTACCGTTGGACAGGCTAATGACCAGCTCGGTGTTAATAACCGTTCTGAGGCGAATGCTGGCATATAATTATTCACATTCGATTTTAAAACCTACTAGAACCCGTTTTTTATTGCTGCCAGCAAGTGATTCATCAGTAAGAGAAACACAAATTAAAAATTACGCAGAAAAAAAAAGATAATTTATTGTTATTTCAGCTTTGGTGTGCAATTTGCATGTGATAATTAATGCTTGCATATGGCCAGGCAAAAGCCCAGTGGCAGAAATAAAGCCTACTCCCTTTGCCTTGTCTAATGCCAGGTTGTTATATTTTCATAGACATGGAAAAGATTGTAATCAATATAAAACCTTGGAGCAAAGCTTGTAGGCCAGATTCTCAACACTCATAAAAGGTCAATCACATAACTCTCCAAGCAAGACAGAAAAAGCAGGGTTGATAACCTAGATATAAAAGCCAAATTTTGATATACTTGAGTAGCTATCTATTTGGATAATAATACTCCAAGATGCTGAAATATGCAAAACAGCAGCAACAGTAACAGCCAAACAGCGTTGCTGCAAACTTTTAGCAGCTCTGTCATTGGTTTTATTTTTCGGGGTCTGCATCTCATCTAGGTTAGATTGTATTCAACCTGATGATTCGCTGCCATACGTATTCTGAAAAAGGATACTCAATTCCGGCAGATTCAAACAGTACCAAATGTTTCCCATTACTCAAACCCATTTTTTTTTTCTTTTATTTCTCTAGGGTAGGTGTTAATAGTTGCTGCTTCTGTTACTGCTACACAATAAATAATCCTGACTACGGTTATAAATAATAAAAGCAGAACCCTACCTTTAAATTTTGAGATACCCCTTTTGTGAGGTTTGCCAACTTGAAATTCTTTTAGGTTTTGTAGAGGTTTGAAGATCACACACATCCTGTAATTGGCATGAACTGACTTTTCTAATGGAATTCATTACTGGGAAAAGCGACTGATTGTAAATATATTCAGAGGAAATAATCAAATACCTTCTTAAGAAATGTGCTTTTATTTTCCAAGATTTCCATGCCATTGAATGCTGAACCTTTCCACGATTGTTGGAATTGCTGCTGTGTCTGTCTATTTATATAAATGCGACCTGGAAGGTCTGTATGGAACTCTGTGGTTTTATAGATGCCATGTAACTTTTAAATGCTAAAACAATAAATTGATTATGATAATAACAATTGCAAAATATCAATATTTGTTAATGGGCCTAGCGCTTCAAAAGACTTCTTTTTTGCCAAAATGCAATTTCTTTGGCCCAACAACAAAGTTTGTGTGCGTAAAAGTTTCTCAACATGTACAACCTCTAGAGTAATAACGCATACGTTAACCCCGAAATTAGATTTTGAGGTAACATGTAGTGTCAACAGTAGCAGAGAAGCTATCTAATGAGACTAGTGTTATCTCAAGAATTCTATCTCTTGCACCTTGAATTTTGCACATTGCCTTTATTGAGGAGTTTAGCGAAAAAGAAGATAAGTGCTTATAATGCCAAACCTAACACTGGGTATAAGGACCAGAAAAAATGATAATGGTTTGCCATGTAAAAATCCTGAAGTAATCAATAGGGAGACAACGGAATGAAATAATAAAAGTAAATAAAGCAGCCAATGAAGTGGTGATTTCACATTTCTTTTTAGGAAAAAGTTGGGCCCTTGGAAAACAAACAGATCTAGGCAACAGCACAAAGAAAAGAAAACCAAGACAGGTACCAATTTTATTTTTTTTCTATTCTAATATAAAAGCAGCTTTATTTTCTGCTTTCACAACAAAAAGGTCTTATTTTATTCTTCTTTTTTGTTCAATTCCCTTTCTTGTTTTTTTAATGGCTTAATCAATCATCACTATAGCCCCTATCATCACTATCTACGATACTATATACACGTTGGGACTATAAAATTAGCCCGAATCACAACTATTAGATAAGTGATACTTTTTATATAGCATCATGGATATTCCAACGTCTCCAAAAAAGAACACTCAAATTGACCCAGGTGAGGTCCTTTCACCGGGCAGAGTCCAGGAAACTTTCGGATTATATGGCCATGGAGGAATTGCTTTCAGCCCATCCACAGAAGGAGACTTTGATTCACAACCCATTTCTCCCACCGATGGAGCTACTGATAGCGCCCATTTTTCCCAACAACAAGAGCTTATGATGAATTTCAAATCAGACGATAATAAATACAATATCACAGAGCATACAACCCTGCTAAGCTCTGAGAACTTTTACGGTTCCACCACCAGCTATAGCGAGTCTGACAGCATAGAGCCGATTAGCTCTTCCTCCAGTCTTTGGAATGATAGTGTAGACAACCAGATCTTATCAACAACACCTCGCCGTGAAATCTTCTTTCTAGCCAAATCTTCATTACCACTTATCATTACATTTATACTACAATATTCGCTGACAGTCGCATCAGTCTTTTCAGTTGGCCATCTTGGCAAAACCGAGCTGAGCGCCGTATCCCTTGCTGTTATGACTGCTAATATTACCGGTTTTGCTATGATTCAAGGTTTAGCTACGTCTCTTGACACACTCTGTGCACAAGCCTACGGTGCTGGCTGTTATCACCAAGTTGGTCAGTACTTTCAGAAAGGGATCCTTATGATTATGGTAATTTTTTTTCCTGTTGGTATACTCTGGCTAAACGCTGGCCCTATATTAAATTATATTGTTCAAGATACCGCTCTTGTGGACTTATCTCTGCAATATCTTAGAATCATCATGCTAGGTGTTCCAGCGTTTATTGCATTTGAATGCGGCAAACGGTTTCTTCAGGCTCAGGGAATTTTTCACGCAACTACTACCGTGTTGATTATTTGTGCCCCCACAAATGCAATTCTTAATTATGTGCTTGTGTGGAGTCCTACAATAGGCCTGGGGTTTATTGGTGCACCGCTGGCCGTCGCAATATCCAACTGGCTTATGGCTATTATGTTGCTGCTATTTGTCCTTTTTATTGACGGGAAGAAGTGCTGGGGTGGTTTTTCAATCCGCGCATTTCAAAAATGGGGTGATATGGTTTGTCTTGCTATTCCAGGCTTGATTATGATTGAAGCCGAATTCCTGGCTTATGAAGTGCTAACTCTGTCAGCCTCAAGATTTGGCACGACAGCTCTAGCCACACAGTCCATCGTTGCCACCGTAATGTCATTTCAGTACCAGATTCCTCTTGCTATAGGAATTGCTGCATCTACTCGTGTGGCCAACTTTATTGGCTCATCGCAGAGCACGAACGCAAAAGTTACAACCAAAATTTCTATTTTAATCTCTGGGCTAATCGGTGCCTTTGATTGCTTGGTATGTTACTATTTTCGCAGCAAAATTGGTAGAGCTTTTTCTAAAGACGAGAACGTTATTGAGCTTGTTGCTCAACTTGTGCCTGTGATGATGTGTTGCCACTTTTTTGACGCACCTTGTGCAATCCTTGCAGGCCTTCTGCGTGGAATTGGCCGGCAGCGCGTGGGAGGGTTTGTAAACCTCACACTGTTTTATGCACTTGGAATTCCGCTGAGTCTACTATTTGGATTTGTCTGGGGAATTGGGCTGCGTGGTTTATGGATGGGCATGCTCTTTGCCATTATGTCTATCGCAGCGTGCGAGCTTATTTATTTGTACAACTGTAACTGGGACAAAATTGTGGATGAAGCCGAACAGCGCAAGCATCGCTCATGCGAAAACGCACTGGCCTAAGTCAATTCGGTATGCCCTTGCTGTTGTTTTCTTTTTTCCTGTTTTGCATTTTGTTTATTCTCCGAAGACGTGTTTTATTGTAACTAGAAAAGTAATGACTGAAAAATAATAATGATGATAATAATGATAATTTCAAGAGTGTCGGACAGGTAGATAATCGGTCTACTGCTCTTATATCAAATACTTTCAAACAAAATGGCATCCAAAGAAGACATGGAATTTAAAGCATTTGTATCTATGAGACCGTCAAGGTAGCGGTATCAGCGCGCGTTATGAGTTCATGTGTTAAGGGAAACCTGCAATACATAATATCCAGTAGATAGATAGATAATCAGTTTATTGTCCTTACATCAAATAGTTACATACAAAATTACAAAACAAAATGACATAC
>QQZM01000043.1:79430-109393 GCA_013365045.1 Geotrichum candidum | reverse complement strand
TTAACAAGCTGCTTAATCAAGCGAACCATCAGCAAAGAAGTTGCGGTAATGAATCTAAGAACTTGACTACCGCACCAAGACCCTTTTTGGTATCAAGAAGGATCTTGGTATCAAGCTCCGGGGAAACTCTCCTCAACAAGTCTCGCTCTGCAGGGTGCAGAGGACACTCCTTGAGGACGTGCTCAACTGTCTCCAGCTGACCACACTCGCAATTATGATCTCGCTCATCTATGCCTCTAGTCCGGAAATACTTTCCCAGGACGCCATGGCCTGTGCGAAGTTGGAACAACTTGCTAAAGGTATGACGAGACACGCTACTCATGAAAGATTTCAGTGGATTAGGGTACTTTCCTCCATATAACTCTCTCTTGACGATAGAGTAGTAGTGGCTGGTTTCACCTGGTGTGCCATAATCTGATTGCCGTTCATTGCGCGAAGCAGCACAATACCCCACTCTTACACCAAAATGTATTTTTAGTAAGTTTTCTTTCAAAATAAATACTGAATATATTTTACAGAGCATTTAAGCATTTATTATGTTGTTTTTAGATTTATTATTAGCGTAGTTTTTCCCAAATGAAAAATAAATCAACTTATTAGCATTACTAACCACTTTTAACGAGTAATTGATAAATATTCTTCTTTCAAGAAATGGTTCGATGGTCTAGTTGGTCATGGCATCTGCTTAACACGCAGAACGTCCCCAGTTCGATCCTGGGTCGAATCATATCTTTTTTTGGTTAAGGCAACACAAAAACTGAAAGAAAACAAGCAAATTTTTTAAAAAGCAGAGATGATTTTTATTTTTTTTTTTTAATAATAGCGTAACTATTTGATATAAAGACAATAAACTGATCATCTATCTATTCCTTTCTCATAACTATCTACTGTAGTGGCTTGTACTCTTTTTTTGTTTGCGACTATGAAGCCATTATTTCTAGTTAACTTGTGCTTATACCAGGTAAAACTTAAATTTTTCGTCCAAAGTTTCAAGTCTTTTGCTTGATGTCGCAAAAACCGGCATTTAATTTAGAGATTAGTTTCATATCTAGCTTACGCTTGAATATAATACACTAATAACACTCGATCACGATGAAATCCCCACTCTAAACAATATTCAAATGATTTAGAATATTACTAATAGTAATGGACTTTTTTTTTTAAATAATAAATTAGAGACTGGAACAAGGGGAGGGATAATAGCCTGCTTCCGTAAGTCAACTTTTGAGTCTCTATAAACTAAGGTTGATTTCCAATACAAGTGATATCTTATTTAAAAATGGTGTTTACGCAAAGTATTAGTACTAAACTGTGAACTGGGTTTCTGCCATTTGTTTGAATTGGGATATGCTTTTAACTTGAAACTTTACAAGCAAGTGTAATTTTGGGATCGCGATTTGGATATTTTTGGAATTCAAATAGTTATCGGTGATAATACCGATTAGTGCTACTTGAGCCCTGTTTGAAAAAGAAAATAATAACAATAATGATGATGATAGTAATGTTTAGAGATTAAGACGATAAGAATATTTTCTATTTATCTAATTTTAAGGCAGATGTTTAGTTTCTCTGCAAGGAATCACTTATATTAATCCACCGATCTGAATTCCCATGCGACAAATATCGCAAATATAGACCGGGAGACGGCATTTTGTAGTAGCGTGGATACCGACAAAATAGGTTTTAAAGATTTTAATTATATCATAGCAATTCCTTTTTTTTTTTTTTTTTGCAGATAATATAGATTTTTGTCTTACTCTTTTGGTATCCAAGGTCATACTTGCAGATATAGAAAAGTTTTATTTAATTTCTAAATTGACTCATCATTAATCTCTTTTAATATCATTATTATTATTTTAGCCCATATCATGTAATTGGGGGATCAGTTTGAAACATTTCGTCCCCGCTACTACCTTCTCGTTTATTTGAGAAAATCAAGATCGTCAATGATAATGCAACCATAAACTGGATATACGCAACCCTGAAGTGGCTAAGCGCATGGGGGAGTTTGACCAGCTTCACAGAGATAGAAAATAGATGATGGCTTAATAACTGATTGTACATATGTTTGTTTTTGTTTTTTTGGATCCCATAATATCGTCATCACCGACGGAATTGAATTGTTAGAGTTTGTGGGTTAATGCTTGCAGGGTTTCCTCTGGGTCAGTTACTTGGAATGCGGAGATGCTTACTCAGAGCTACAGCTGATAACACACTGAATACTTTCAACTTCGATGACTCAACCCCCCTAGCCCTGCGATTAATAATTTTATCTAATGGCACAATATATTTAGCAGTATCTCTATCATGGGCTACTTTCAATAAAGGCAACAAGAGGCGGTGATAATGAAAACGAAATAAATAATATTAATCGTCAAAAACTTTATTCATGTCCATCTGGGGTTTAGTAAATGTTTTTATGTACAAATCGGAAAAAAAGAAAAAATTTGGCATAAAAAAAACAGGCAGATCGTTTGATTAAGCGAGAGACTCTTGCTTTCGCTTCTCGGCCTCCTCAACGATCTTGTCCCAGTTGCAGTAGTAGAGATATACCGCCTCGCCAACGTCAATAATGACGAGTCCAAAAAAGATACCCATCCAGAGACCAAGAAGCTCGTATCCCCAAAGAAAAGCAAATGCAAGACTGAGTGGCACGCCTAAGATATAGTAAACGGCAAGGTTTAAGTAGCCACCTACACTTTGACGGCCGATACCACGCAGAAGGCCCGCGAGGATTCCGCAAGGGGCATCAAAGAAGTGGCAACACATGATGACGGGAACTAGCTTAGCAACCAGCTCGATCACGTCTTCATCGTTGGAAAACGCACTACCAATCTCGTAGCGGAAGTAGTAGCACACAGCGCAGTCTACCACAGCAATCAGGATTGAGATGACCATGGAAACAAGAGTTGTAATTTTGGCACTCTCGGTGAGCGAAGCACCAATAAAGTTGGCAACACGAGTAGATGCACCAATGCCAACGGCAAAGGGGATCTGGTACAAGACAGACATGAGGGTCGTAATCACAGACTGGGCTGCCAGAGCAGTGGTACCAAAGCGGGACGACGCAAGAGTGAGAATCTCAAATGCCAAAAACTCAGCTTCAATCATAATAACACCAGGAATGGCCAGACGGATCATGTCACCCCAACGCTGAAAGACCTTCATGGAGCAACCACCCCAGCATTTTTTACCGTCTACAAAAACCACAAATAGCAAAAGCATGATGGCCATCAGCCAGGTTGAAATTGTAACCGCGAGAGGAGCACCAACAAAACCAAGGCCAATCGAAGGACTCCACACTAGCACGTAGTTTAGAATAGCATTAATGGGAGCGCAGATCACAAGAACCGCAGTAGTTGCGTGAAAAATTCCCTGCGCTTGCAAGAATCGCTTACCGCACTCAAATGCAATGTAGGCCGGAATCGACAGTAGGATAATCACAAGGTACTGAACCGCGAGGCTCACGAGTTTCTGATCCTCGACAATGTAATTCAGCACTGGTGCTGAGTAGACCCAGAACACGCCAATGGGGATAAAAAATGCCATAATCATGAGCATACCCTTTTGAAAATACTCACCCACCTGGTGGAAACTTCCAGCTCCATAGGACTGTGCACAAAGCGTATCAAGACATGTAGCCAGGCCCTGGATCATGGCAAAACCAGTGATATTAGCAGTCATAGATGCCAGGGATACGGCGCCCAACTCAGTCTTACCCAAATGGCCGACCGAGAAGACGGACGCAACAGTGAGCGAGTATTGGAGTAAAAATGTTAATGTAAGTGGCACTGATGACTTTGCTAGGTAGATAATTTCGCGGCGAACAGTTGTTTGCACCTCACCATTGTTTATCGCCTGTTCCCACGCGTTTGAGATAGTCTTTACTTGTTCCAAACTATCTGAGTCACCGTCCTTATTATTCTCGCCTGTTGCAGTAGCTCCGTACAGGCTGTGGTTGCTAAGTAGTCGAGATCGCTCTGTGATCGAAGCTGCTGATCTAGCGTTGGAGTCTATCAGTAGCTCTGACTCCTGCTGTGCGAATTGTGCAAGCTCCTCACGGGTAGGTTCGATCGAAGACTCGTCATAATCAGGTTCAGCTGCGAGGCGGAGCGCAAGACCACCACGGCCAACAGAACCAAAGATACCTTGGCCTCTGCCGGGAGAATGCGTGAACTCGTGCTGACCGCGTGAACTTCTTCTTGCTGAGGAAGGGATTTCCATTTTATTAACTATATCAAGGTTCTTAAATGAATACGGAACAAGCTTTTAGGGAAATGCTTAAGCGTGAGTAGTAATAGTGTATTAGTAGATAATAGTAGTAGAAATTTAGAGAAAATTATAGTTTCTAAATGAAAAATACAATTAAACTCAGGAGTTGAGGTACAAAAGATAGTTTATAGGTTTTTAATATAAAAAAAAAAATTTCGAGGGAAATTAGAAGGCGTTTATATATTTGCGAGGATATACAGTCTTTTTTTTTCTTTTATGACTTAATTTTTTTTTTTTTTATATGCATGAGAGTTGTACAGTCGAGATAGTACCTGAAGGTTTTTTTTTGTTTTTTTTGTTTTATTTTTTTCCGTTGGAATCATTCCCAGAAAGTCAACGGATCTCGCGGTAACTTGTTTACAGAAAACGAACTGTGTTTTGAGTATCTTACAATCAGCAGCCAAGAACCAAAATGTTGGAGCGTTCTTATTATGTACTTAGATCGGGACAACTAATATGTAGCTACCCTTGTTGTTGCTGGGCAGACAGGTGCCCTTTGAGCTTAAATAACGAAGATCATCAATTTAAAAAAAACCGGAGATAATGGATCTACTACTGCTGTTACTATCAAGGCAATTCTATTTGCGATGGATGGATCAAATCTGCTGAGAATGTTTTATTTTGTTTGGCCTTGCTACTCATGTCATTAATTGGTTTTTTTTTCCTTCCTATTTTTGCAATACCGTTTTGCCGTGCTTGTGTGAATAGCGCCAGTCGTAAGCCCACAGGCCTGGAATTAAATAGGTAGGCACCGCACATCGCGTTTGGTAAACTTTAGGAGAGAAGAAATTGGGCTTCATTCGTCCCCCAGTTTTGGTGTCAAAGAAGCAGCAAGGACCTTGGGAATATTGCAAAAAAACTAATAGATGGACCTTCCTAAAACAGAAATAAGCGATGAAAACCAAGGTGTCCACTAAAAGTAAGTAACAGCCTCCTCCTCAAGACCAAAAGCAAATATAAACAAAAAAAAAAAAAAGTATGAATCACAGCTGGATAATATTAAATGACTAAATTAACTGGTTTTTATAATCATTCCATGTTTTTGGGTTTGTTTTTAAATACAGTAATCATCATTAGCATCGTCATCACCCTGATATCTTGATTAGCGTTGATACCCTCGTTTTTTTTTTGTTTTGTTTTTTTGAGCAAAAAATTTTTTAACCATAGTAATCTTATTTTGTATCTTATCAACACCCAGCACTTTCAAAACAGCAATACCATTCGTTAAGAACTGGGCTTCGGAAACCACCTGCAACTATCAAATCCCGAAAAAATGCATGGGCATCAAGTCACAAACAAGCATTAAGGATGCCATCCATCAATAATGGTGTCACTTAAGTTTCCGAAAACTTTTTTGTTTGTCTTGAGACACTCTATTTACCTAGGTCTGCTCTTGCCTACCTTACACTGATACTCTAGAAGAAAAAAAACCGTATCAGTACTGTACATAATGTTTTATTTTTTTGCTTTAGGCATCATGCTGCCAGAGTTTTCGCTGACACACGGTCTGTGTCAGCTAAAGGTTACCAACACCGAGATGGCTTGTCGAACCCGCCATATTCTCAACGGGTTTCTGGGCCATTCCCAGGGCCGTACATATTGCAGCACAGTTGACGGCAATACTGGTAAATGCCTAACACCAGTGTTACAGTAATCACACAATCGTCCCAACCGGCCAGACGGCGATTCCTTTCAGTACCAAAGCTCGATCAGCGCACCTGTGCATTCAAGTGGTTCTAGTGCTACATGACATGATTATTGTAAACCAGCTCGTAGTATCCAAGAAGAGAGATTGCTGGCCAAACATAGTTTATCGACATTTAGTCTGCGCTAGTCAGCAAGTCCCTCTACAGACTATCTAGCACCACGAAAACAAATGAATAAATAAAAAATAAATTTAATAAAAAGTGAAATTTTTTAATAGTCTGTATTAACGTAGGAATGGAATTTTTGCAACATGCAGCCCTCACATAAATATTTTTTTTCCATATGCTTCTAGTAATCATGTTACTATCCTTCATAGATGGTGAACTGAGGTTTGCGAAGTAATAACTTTGGCTTGAAGCGTGTTGGAGGGTAATTGGATATTAAAGAGTCCGGGAATCATGAACAACCCACCATCAAGTTAAACCTTTTTAATATTATCTAGCGAGATTTTCTAGAGGAAACATACTATTTCATTTTATGCTCGGTAAATCTTTTGATATCAAACTGCACAGAGTAGGGCGATTAACCAAAAAAAATCCCTGTACAATTTTTTTTTTTTTTTTTTTTTTTTTTTTTTTTTTTTTTTCAAAAGCTCACAAAACGAGCTTTTTTATTTTTCGTTATTGTACAGTCAAGTGAGTTTGAGGTTGCTTTTATTTTGTTTAAAACAAAGTGGGTTCTTACTGCCATTAGTGGGAATTCCCACTATAGATCGTTCAGTCTAGAATGTCTTCAGTAAGACCCTTTTGACGTGATCAGTAGATCCCAGGACCGTAAGTCTTTAAAGCTGTACTTTCTGGTACGACCTGACAGTCTATCAAAATTCGAGTTTGTATATCCGAATATTATTTCAACTTGCGGTGAAATAGCTTAAGACCAAACAAGGTCACAGCTAGCTTTAATGATAAATGAGAAAGATTCGTCTGGATGTCTGTTAATTATCAGTCGTGTGTCACTCCCGTTGGAAAAAAAATTTTTTTTTTTTTTTTGAAATATTAAATGTACCTTCGCAAGTATTTACAAAGGTTAAACTGGTACTAGCTCTGCTGATAAATTTAGGCACGTCTGTGCTACATGATGAAATATCTCAGGTGCGCTAATAATAGTAATAATTTCAATTTACTCCAGGTGTTCTCCCATGGTATAACTATATTCTAAGATATTATATTCTAAGATAACCAGTAGGCTTGTCTTGGTCTGGAGTCATTTGTAGTATGCCGGTACCTTGAGGGGTGAAAAATTCGGAAAGCCCATAAATTTCCTATAAGCTGCAAGGCTCATTTGATCACAGGTGCACTAGTCGTACATTATTACGTATCGAGTTGATAATGGAGGTAACCTCTTATCTAAAGTACACCTGCCCTGGGGATGGAAAGCAAGTCGTACTTGTATGTAACCATAAATTATGAGTGCCCTTTTGTCTTGGAAGGCAGCTTCAATATCTAGCTGCGTAAGAAACGTTACACTTAGTGTTTCAAATTACTGTTAAAAACTGGACCTGCAAAAAATAAAATTATTAATTTAAATTTATAAAAAGCTTGACTCTGTCTTCTGATTTGCTCTTGATTATGGCTAAGATAGAAAGAAAGAAACTGACTCTATGTCTAGGCCGAAATAATGGATAATAGGTTTTAGTAAGTGTTATTAAATTCATAAAAAATGACTGAATCTTTCTTTTAGGGCTCATTAAAAAGAGTAATCAGAGATACTTGGTTTATCAACAAAATTCTTGAGCTTCTCAATAATCCTCAGTTAGATCTACAAGATGTGTCTGATTAATGGCGTTGTCGACAATTGAATTTTGATATAACCGTTTCATAATAAGAGATGATATATATGACCCAAAATACAATAAGCTACAAGTCAAAAGTTTCAATCGGTTAAGAATTACCAAACGGTATACGCACATATAACGGGTAGGAAACACCATTAAAAAGATTTGGGGTTTAGTTTCGGGTATTTTTACCCTCTCTTATTATACACATCTTAAATTTGACTTCTATGTACAACCTAGAGCAATAAGCTCAACTTGCTATGAACGATGCAGACCAATCCCAGATTTCTATTCATCATATCAAAATAAATATATTAAAACCCTTTCTTTTCACCATTATTTATTTTCAATTTTTTTTTCAAAGAAATTAAAGAATTTATGGTGAGATTTTGGCCCGTTGAGAGTGCCGGGCAAATATCCGACCCCACGTTGAGGCTCGTTTTCGGTTATTGACACCACCGCCTTTTATAACTTTATTAACGCCCTAACCCACTCCGGCTATTAAAGGGTCCCAGTATATGAGAACCCATGATTTACAATCTCACATTGAAAAACAAGGCCAAACAGAGCCAAAATTGTCCGCTGCTTTGGCCAAGGACCCTTCTCCGCATTCTCTCATAAAAACATAAAAACCTCTGTTTCGCTGTCCAACTAAAAACTTTTTTTTTGTTGTCTCCTTCAAGGATCCTAAATTCATCTCAATTCCATTCTTGCTGTAATATTCCTATTCAACGACTTGAAACATGATAGCCTTATCAAGATCTAGTGTACTGCGCTCTGCAAAGTTGTCGAGGTCATTATTAGTTCACCGTAGTGGATTTATGCGGGCATTGCATAGCTCCATGATTTCCCGCGACCCCGCCTCACTTGCGCAGTCCCCCGATGCTATCAAAACAGAGCTCGATTTTCCTGGCTCTCTCCATGCCAAATTTACAAACAAGCTTAACATTGTCGACCCCTCGCTGATTAACCCGTTGGATATCTACCGAGTTGTGGGCGTTGATGGAAACCAGTTAGATACCAGCTTTGACATTGACGTTGATAAGCCTCTGGCCCAAAAAATGTACAAAGATATGGTCACCATCAGTATTTTAGATACCATCATGTTTGATGCCCAGAGACAAGGTAGATTGAGTTTCTACATGGTTAACGCCGGTGAGGAGGCAAGCGCGGTAGGCAGCGCCTCTGCCCTTAAGCCGGAGGACAATATTTTTTTCCAGTACCGTGAGGCCGGTGCGTTGCTCCACCGTGGATTCACCCTTAAGGAGATGATGTCACAGCTTTATGCCAACAAAGATGATTACGGCAAAGGCAGAAACATGCCTGTTCACTATGCGTCGAAGAAACTTAACATTCACCCCATTTCATCGCCATTGGCAACCCAGCTGCCTCATGCGGCTGGTGCAGCTTACGCTTTGAAGATGCGTGGACAAGACGCCATTGTAATCTGTTACTTTGGTGAAGGAGCTGCCTCTGAGGGCGACTTTCATGCTGCATTAAACATTGCAGCTACAAGAAGTTGCCCCATGGTCTTTTTTTGCAGAAACAATGGTTATGCTATCAGTACGCCTTCCTTGGAGCAATACAAAGGTGATGGTATCGCATCAAGAGGTGTCGGCTACGGAATTGATACAATTAGAGTCGACGGAAACGATATTTTTGCAGTCAGAAGAGCCACTCAGCAGGCCAGAGAGCTGGCACTGAAAGATCAGAAGCCTGTACTAATCGAGGCAATGTCTTATAGAATTGCCCATCACTCTACCTCCGATGACTCGTTTGCTTACCGATCCAAGCGCGAGGTTGAAGACTGGAAGCGCAAGGATAATCCTATCACTCGCATGCGTAAGTGGTTGGAGATCAAGGGATGGTGGTCTGAAGAGGCCGAAACCGAGCTGCGCGCTTCCACCCGCAAGGAGGTATTGAAAGCGTTTTCCAGCGCTGAGAAAGTCAAGAAGCCAAAAATCAAGAATATCTTTGACGACACATACGAAGAACTTCCTGAAAAACTCAAAGCTCAACGCAAGGAATTGGCAGAAATTCTTGATACCTATCCCGACCACTACGACCTATCACATTTTGAGAATGGTAGAGAGGGTTTAGAGGAAGATAAATAGTTTAGTAATGTTTTCCGATAATTTTCTTTGTTTAGCTGGATACTCTCAACATAACTAAAAAACAAAAATACCTATTTGTAACTTAGCACTTATAATTGATTACATAATGACAAGCTTTTTTTTTTCGATAGCATTCAATATAATTTCAGCCTTCCCTTCTTTCAACTGTCTTGTTCACTAAGTAGCCATAGCTTCACTCCCAGCGGCTCCTAATACTATACATTATCACACAAAAAAATGGTGGCAGAAACATTACAATATAGCTCTACCATGAGATTTCTTGGTGATGGTGGTATTGATGAGGATCAGAGCAATACGAACGCTATTGAAAAGATTGTCAACCTACTGCGAACGGTACCAGGACGGATTTCAGAACAGGGAATCAAGAGGCTCGCGACACGTTATGGGTGGGTATTTTATACTAATGCTTTGCCTAATTTTATATTTTACTGACGCGTCTATTCTAGATTCGAACTTTTTGAAGAAGATGTTACTGATTCAAAGCGCCGAATCTCGCTTGGTGGCTCCATCATTTTACTAGACGTATGTTTTGATCACGACAAAATTTCATCATGGGGAGGGGAATTCTAACTCGTTTTTTTTATCGGATTGATAGATTGATATGGACACACAGAGCAAGAAAATCACAAATGTGTCGCTATCGCTGGCGTCACAGGAGCCGTCGAACCCACAATACTCGTTTTCATCGCCATCTGTGTTTCCATTAGCCAATACTATTCTGCTCCATTCGCTCACGGAGAGGAAACGACTTGACCGGTTTGCCAATATCCTAGGATTTCTTGCTTGTGCTGATAAGCTCTCAACCTCGGTGGACTGTTTTAGAGCCATTGATGAGGTTGCAGCAGCACTTTTTAGAGTCTACAACGCGAGTGAGTCGGCTCACTCGGACATTACGACGTCATGGTACGGAATTCCCGAGCTGAATCCTTGTGGTACGTTGGGTTTAGGCCTGTGGTACTGGCAGAAAAAACGACATACTGCCAAAATTGCGGGTAAACATTTTTCCCAGACGCCAGACGAAAACAATGAAGATGACCAGAACGAGCAGTCAAACGAACTTGACGAGGAGTTCCAAAAGTACATGCTACGATGGAGCATCAGAGGTCAGCAGCAGCATAAGGACAATAATCCGCGCCAGCAGCAGCAAAATAATTATCAACAACCGCAACAAGGAAGGTCGGCTAAGTATGCTGTTCGGTATAGTGCCAACTGGCTCGGTCCGATGCTTACAATCAATCCCAACACCGGTTTGGTAGAGAGCTGGAATGAGCCTGAGTTTGTGCCCGACCAAAAGGCAGAGTTTGTACTTTTGCTGGATCCCCCAGTATATCTTCCTTATACAGTGGCCGCTACACTGAATGCAACCACGGATAACTCGCAAAGTGAGAGCAAGTACTACTTGAATCAAATCTTCAGATCATCTCAGCGGATAGTATTGCATCCTAATGGTAAGGAGACCAAGTTTGAAGTGTCCTTCTCTTCGTTGGTTCCAAACCCGTTTGTTAAGGTGACAGAGATCCCAATATCCCATCCTCGGGATCTACCAGAGGTAATTAAACAGCTAAGAAAGGCAATACTGATTGACTCACTTTGCCAGAGTATGTCACTTGACAAGAAAACTGCGGACCCTCAACCTGATAACGACGAAGATAATGGAGAAGATGATGAGGCCTTGGATAGCGAATTATTGTTAATTGACGCTCTTTTAGAGGGCGACTTTTCCACTAACAGCGGGCATGGAAAACTTGTAGGAAGCAAGGAGTCCACTGCTACTGTGATAACTAGAAACGAAAATGGTGAGAATATTACACAAAGCACCTTGTTGACAAACATTTCTCTTATTGAAGAGAATGACGAGATTTTTATTTTGGTCAATCTTCCTGGCCTCAACGATTTCTCATTTAGAGTCTCACCACACATACAAGATGGGGACGGCGGCAAATTTATGGGCCTTCTGGTTGGCCACGTTGGATTTGACTCGCGCAAATCTGCCGATGGCAAGTCGAGTCTAAATGATATCGATATTCAAACCATTCAGACCAAGCTGAGCTCGGCACTTGAACTAACAGAAGATCTGGGAATTGCTTGTGCGTATATTGAACGGTCTCTTTCTGAACACAACCAGAATCTATGATTAAAATGCTACCAAGACAGACTAGTTTTTTTCTGTTTCGATTAACAATTTCATGTTGGATCGTTGATGGTATCTGATCCTAGTGCTCAAGCCATATGAGGGTTCTGTTAGATAAAGCCCTAACCCATGTAATTATTATACAGTAACAAAAATTTTCCCATTCATTCACACTTGTCTTCTTGGTTTTTTTTTCTCTTCTGTTATCTGGCAATAATTGCTCTATCTTATTTCCTTAATAGCATCATAAGCATCCGTCCTGACTACGTTGTCTAAGTGCACCTGTTTTATTACAGAACTCAGTGATTTTACATTTATCTCGAAGTAGACAATTATGCGTCTTTAATTCGCAATCAGATCCCGGGAAAAAAAAAACTTAGCATATTACCACCAAACTCCTTAAGCACACTTCATTTAATCAACACAACATCTTGCATAAGAGCGCATATCCAGCATGTTTTCACAGATGCTCAAAATGGTCTCTAAGACCGGCCAAGAGAGCGCCACTAACAAAAGTGGCGAAAAGCCGGTCTCGGGGTCATCTACAGCAGCTAAAACCATAACTTCAACAAACCCCCAAAAGGGATCCACGCCACTAGCAAAGCCAGTGGCGACCAACAAACAAGCATTACCTTCCCGACCACAAGTTAAGACATCTTTGACCCCGCGCGAGCAAGAAGAGCAACGGAAGCGGATAGAGCGGTTGAAAGCCGCTCGACCATCGAGCCAAGCTTCGTCGACAGCGAAAACTCCGAAAAAAACATCTACAGTGAGCGCCAAAAGCAGAAGCAATAATGCCACAGCAAAACCTTCAACCCCGGCTTCTTCGCGGACCCCTGAATCGTCTGCCCCAGTAAAGGCTCCTGTGAAAAAGTTAAATTTCCGGGAGATTATGAAACAAGCCGAGCAGGTTGACAGCGAGAAGCTCAAGATGAAGATGAAAGTCAAGACGCACGAAAAGGAAAAAACTAATGTGGCAAGTCAGTCAAGCAGTAGATCGTCATCTGCCTTGGTAGCATCTCGAAGCCGACCAGGTAGTGTTCCTGCCAAATCAGAACCGATCTCACGGCGGCCAGTTAGCAGTACACCAATTACGAGCGCCAGCCGCAAGGGTGTAGAGCCAATATCATCAGCAAGCCGTGCCAAAAATGGATCGAGATCTGCAGTCAGCAGTAAAGACACAAAAAAGTCTGAGGTGGCGTCACGCCGGGCCAGCTCGAATCCTTCTAGTAGCAGAGGCGGCAACAGTTCAACCAAGGGCCGAGCTCTAGAATCGAACCAAACGCGTCCTGTAAGCAGAACACCAGCACCACTGGCACAACCAATGCAGAAACTTGTGGATAAGCGCAAACGTAAAGCCGAGACTACAAGGCGATCATACTATGACGAGGATGATGAGTCTCTTGATGACTTTATTGTTGATGATGAGGGTGAGGAAGAAGAGGAAGATAACTACCACCGGAGCAATCGCAGCAGTGGTCGCCGTTACCAAGAAGAAGAAGAGGGTTACGACCGTGATGAGATCTGGCAGATGTTTAACCGGGGTAAGCGACGTGCTGACTTTGTGATTGAGGACGATGATGACTCGGACATGGAGGCAACGGGAGCTGAGCTTTTCCGCGAAGAGCAGCGCAGTTTGAGGGTGGCACGTGAGGAGGATGAGGCTGAAGAACGTGAGCTGAAACGACGGGCGGAGGAGAAGAAACGCCGAAAGCTACGACAGGAGTAGATGAGCAAAGGAGTAGGGGGTGCTCCAAGCACCCTGGACCAGGAATAGCATAGATCAATTGAAAGTATTTATTTTTCATTCCATTTTTTTCTTTTTTTTTCTTTTTACCTTTTTTTTGTTTTACTTTTTTTTTACTTTTTTTTTTGCTCTATTATTTTATGGCATTTGAAGTACAGAATTGAGTGTATACTATGATATAAAGTGAACCGAGGATAGCTATTTCTAGACCGAGATGAATACTCTATCTGCCACAAATTAAAGTAGTTGGTGAACAAGGGTGATACGTATAGACAATATGAGTATATCGTAGTTTTACGTTTTTTATGTAATTTCAATTCAGGGATTTTTATTTTATTTTAATTTTTCAATATATGAAATTGGTATACGTCTCTAGTTTGTACCAGAGTGTGTCAAACGGTACATTTGACAGGCCTTCTGCCAACAGTTTAAAAACTCATGTTGATCCGCCAAGCCCCGTTATATGTCATCATCAAACCGTCAAACTGGACACAATAATAACAAAAAAAAAAAAACTGGGATCAAGTTGAACAGGTTTTATATCAGCAGAGAATGCACGAATCAGCAGTATACTTGGGTGGAGCTCCACCGTTAGTTAGGCCAGTATGTTTTTCAACGTGATTGTTATCACTTTTTTCCTAGTAGATAAGCAAAACGGTAGAAGCTGGTGACAAAAACAACAGATAGGAGGTAATAAGTAAAGGACCCTGTAGTAATAGTAGACAGGCTGACATCTATACAGTTTTTACAAACCGTGCCGCCACCCGGGTTCAAAAAAAGAGAACAAAAGCCTTCTGAGATGTTTTTTTCCCCTAATGTTTTCCGATATGTTCTATGGATCAGTTACTCCGAACAGCTGTCATGAGTAGCTGAGATTTTATCCGGTTTAGCTGCCGGATCTAAGCCCTTTGTGTAGAGCAAACATTACGCTATTTCGGGTATTATTTTAAACCAAAAAACAAGTACTTTTGGTTATTTTTCAACTGTCGTTTCAAAACTAATGGTCCATAGCTGCCGATTATCTTATGTTACCAACCACCATACTGTGCGCGGTTTTCAATCTTCGGGAAAATTTGGAACTGTAAGAAAAGAAAACCGGAGAGCATCAGTGTAGGCCGTTGGTTCCGAGTTTTTCCTTGGTACACACGAATGTGAGCGGCTGTAGTCAGTGATGAAAGATGGTTGGTTTGATAGGCGTTATGTTTTCATTTCAAAAGAGGCGAGGCTTCTTGTTATGGCATATTTATCAGATTTCACATGGAACGGCATATACTTCAAAGAGTATATCGTCAACAGGACAAACTTTTATTAATCATATAAAACCAAATTAAATTCCTTCCTTTTGAACTTTATAATTTTTTTTTTTCTTTCTTTTCTTTCCTTTTCTTTCTCCTTCTTCCTGATCTTGCGGTAGCTACTCTTCTTTTACGCCTTAATACCTGCTGTCGTGGATATATTCCCTTCTTATCAGTCTTCTCTCGTCCTGTTTCCGCTTCATTCGCGTTTTTTCATGTCCCAGTACAAATTCTTTGCAGACAATACTGACACCTTGGAATCTTTGGATATCCAGAATTATACCAACAGCAACAACCTCATTTACACCTCCCTTTAACCGTTATATACACAATTGTATACTTAATATTTCACGCATAATATCTCGGTTATCATCATGCCGCTTCTTTCACGATCGTCGAATCAGCCGCCCTTTGGCTCCAACAGCCCGTTTTCGCTCTTTGATATCAGGTATGCTTTCCACGCTTTAGATTGCTCTATTACTTGGCACCCCCCACGCATGGTTTTTTATTTTATTTTTTATATTTTTACCGTGCCATCTAGAGTCACATTATGCACCGTAATTTCCCCCGTAACTGATCACTAACTATCCCTTACTAGAGTTAATTCAACCGAGCGTGATGTTCTAATGGTCCAAGGCTCACCTAACCATGCCGCTTCCGTTTTTCTTCATGGTACTGTTGTTTTTTCGCTCTCTGAGCCAATATCGGTCAAGCGTATCTCGCTCCGTCTCTACGGAACGTTGCAAATGAACTGGTATGACCCCATGCTCACCCTCAAGACTGGCAGCAACAAGTCTGTCCGTTTGAATAAGGTAGTTTATGAGCATGAGTGGCCCAATCTCGAGCTTAACTCTAAAGCAGCTGGTGCCCACACCCCCACAACCTCTGGTTCCCATACTCTTCCTGTTGGCAATCACGAGTTCCCCTTTGAGGTGATTATTCCTGGCTCTATAGATGAGTCAGTTGAGGGCTTGGATGGTGCCCAGGTCATTTACAAGCTGGTTGCCAAGGTCGAGCGTGGTCGCTTTGCCAATAACATTGTTGCTAAAAAGCATCTCCGTGTGATACGCACGCTCGGCACCGACGCGCTCGAACTCTCGCAAACCATGACGGTCGCAAACACCTGGCCCAATAAGGTCGACTATTCAATATCCGTTCCCACTAAGGCCATTGCGATTGGCTCGCGGTCGCAAGTCTCGTTTTCATTTACGCCATTACTCAAGGGCCTCACGCTGGGCAAGACTCGCATACAAATCATTGAGTACAAAATACTCAGTAACGGCGCCGGCTCAACCACCACCTCGGAAAAGTCTGTTGCCGAGGCCACTATTTACCCCAACAGTAGTGCGTTTGAAGACCTAGATACCTGGCAGTTTGACCATCTTTTCAACGTGCCGTCCAGTCTTGCCAAGTGCACGCAGGACTGCAAAATTGGCAAGTACATTACTGTCAGTCACAAATTCCGCTTCTCCGTGAGTCTTAAAAACCCCGATGGACACGTATCAGAGTTGCGCGCCACGCTACCTATAAGTCTCTATATCTCGCCTCACGTTACCATTTCGTCTTTGCATCACGACAATACCGACACGATTTCGTGCCAGCTTAACGGAACATCCGGTGCCAATGGCGAGGATCTGCTGTTTACCACAGCGCAACAATCGCATTCTAACAATGCGTCTGGCACCACGACACCCGTCAACCCCAACGCAAGCATCAACGCTCCCCCTAGCTATAGTGACCATATTTACGATACGCTGTGGCGCCACGTTCCTGCGCCGCATCTAGATACGCCTCTGGAAAGCGGCGCCAACACCCCCGGTCTGCGATCGCGCCGCAACTCTAATGACTTTCATCTGCAGCCTCATGGAGGGAGCAGCGGGTTCGGCGCGACGGAGCGCTCGCATCTACTCTCAAATCTGTATGCATTGCAGGAGCGCCAGAACCGCGAAGAAATGCAGGGCAATATCAACTCCGTGCTTGGGAGCGACACACCGAGCGGCGGCCATGTGAATGGTCACCACACCCCAGGCACAGCTACGCCTATGGGACCACACCCCTTGCCCTCAAGCCCCAATGGCACTGCGGCCAATATCCAGTTGCCAGATGTTCAGCACCTGTCAACATACACATCGCCAATTACAAGTCCGGGCCAGCGCACCCCAACAGAGGAACTGGATTTTGCCGAGCTTTGCAAAGTGCCATCATACCATACAGCGGTACTGTGCGAGGCGGGCGGTTCTTCGCTAGCAGACTGCACGCCGTCTTACCCGAACCATTCTTCCTGTAGTACTGTTGGTCGTGCTGCGACGGCTCCTGGGTCCATGTCTCACAGCACAGCCCCAAGCATCATTGGAAATGGTACCGCCATTTCCAACAGTAACAGGTCCAGTAGTTTTAGCACAATGCATCAAAAACACAAGAGCCGGAACAGTAGCAGTATTAAGAATCTCGTGGGTATGGCGACATCATTGTCTGTGTCATCTGGACATGGCAGCAGTGGTCCTGCTTCGCCTACCCGAGCATCCCCACCCCGCGACGAGCACTTCTCTTTCTTTTCACGCACAAGTAGTAAAACCCAAATATCGCATCTATCAGACTCATTGAGCGGCTCTGCTGGCAATAACACCAGTACCAGCCTTCCGGTCAGCAGTGCCGGGACCCCGCCAAGACTCTCGGGAGCAAGCCGCAACTACAGCTCCCGCTCACTACTAGACGAGGCCACGAAATTGCTGCATTTCCACAAGTAATTCCAGCTCTTACATTTATTCACCATGAGTTTTTTTTTAATGCTACAGAACTCAAAAATGTTTGGATCACAATATATTTGCATACAGGTATAATAATGCAGGGTCATCGTTTAGATTAACCCGCATGAGAGATACATTAGTACAGATGTCCGAGATGAAGCAACAATAAATATAGATGAAATGAATGAATTAGAAAAAAAAAAGAAGATTAAATCATGCCTCGCTTTATTTAAACTTGACTATTCTGAACTGTTTAGAGTCTAGTTCTACAAGATTCCTGTTGAAAGGAATCCAGGAGTAAGGCCCCAACATCTAGTCCCTAAAGATTAGAGTAATCGCTACAAGTTTGGTTATTGTTGTTGTTAAGGAGGAGTGTTAGGAGCCATAACCTGAGGGAGCAGGGGCTCGTTATAGATGGTAGGAAGTATCGCTTTCGTCCTTTATTTATTTTTATTTTTTTTTTTTTTTTTTTTCCTTCCAGCAAAGTTCAAGGGGTTAATGTAGTTATTGGTTTTGGTTCTCCTGGTTGCATGAATAAAACCGAGATATCGTCATTCCTATTTCTCACACAAGTTTGTTTCCATCAAGTTCACTTTACATGGTCCTACGGCAAGGTGTGTCTTGATACCCAGTGAAAAAAAAAAAAAAAAAAAAAAAAAAAAAAAAAAAAAAAAAAACTATGCTTATGGTAAAACAAAATAAATTGATTTCAGACTAAAATCTTTTTTATAAAACAACCATTAATGTACTTTTTGAAAAACACAAAATACGCCTGAGGTATACTGCTCGTCAAACATTAAAAATCTTTTTTGAAAAAGATTAGCACATGGTTTTGTAGATTTGACACAATTTGCGATTGTACATTTGCTGTGGAGTGGCAGCAGCAGCCGTAGTGGATAGGGACTGCAGCAGCATTGCTGTTGATGCCTTTTGCTGGACTTTTGGGGCGGGTTGTCGCAAGCCTGCTTCCCTAGTGGTACTGGCATCATCATGAATACTACCAGACCCAAGGTGATTCAACTGCGGCCGGTATTGGTAGCTCGTGGCCCGAGACCCCCAGGTCAGCACCCTGGTGAGCTTCATGACGACGACAAGTGTGAATCCCATGCGGCCCAAATATCCAAAGCGATCAAGCATATTGTAGGTACCACTACTACTATTGCTGCTGCTGCTGCTGCTGCTAATGTAATTGGTAAGAAAGATAAGTGCAAACACTACCATCATCACCGTGCTGCTGCGCATTGCCGCCACTGTTGCAGCCATAGCCACGAGCGGCTGTGGCAGTACCGTTCGCACCGCCCAGGCCAGCACGGTCACAACAAAGCCCAGCATGCCATCGGTATAAATGCGACTTGTGTACCTGTATTTTTCTGCTGCTCTGTTGGCGGTGATGGCGCTGCTTGCATTGAGTGCGTGGTTTGTGAGATTCCGAAGCTGGTTGGCCAGAACCCCCAGCTCGTGTGCTACATGGTGTTGGTCCGCGGCCACATGTGCGTGCGCTGCCCGCAGCCGCATTGCCACCTCACCCACGGCCTCAAGCTCGAGGCGCACATGGGTCACCTCCCGCCCCAGGCCGGCGACCAGGCTACCAATGCGCTCGGCGGCCTGTGCCTGGACAAGGGCCCAGACATCATCAGCGCTGCGTGCCATGGCCGCGTGAAGATCAGCGGCAGCTTGCTCATGCGCAGCCACAACGCGGGTATATGCGGCTAGCAGCCGCTCGCGCTGGTGCAACGGGGCCTGCTCCATGCAGATCCGGCCGACCGTCTGGTAGTAGCCATTGTAGGTAGCCCACAGCTGCGGCGACGCGCGCAGTGCCGTCAGACATTTTTCCATGCTTTTGCTGTTGCTGTCACTGAGGCTTGCCTTGGGGCCAGTTGGTAGTGTTAGCTTAAGTGCTGCGGGGCAGCTGCGCGGCACGGCGGCGCGCGACGCAGCGAGCTGGCAGAGCGAAAGCCCAACGGCGTAGTAGACGCGTTCAGTGTCAGTGAGCACCATGTTCATCTCATCATTTTTAGTGCTACTACCTAGGCCGGAGGTGTCAGAAAAAAAGGAGCCTAGCGGGGTGAGGCAGCGCGGAAGCAGCCCTGCCAGCGTGCGGTAAACGCAGTTATCTGGGGCCGTGTTGACCTGGTAGGCTGGCAGCTCAATGGTCTCTGGTACCGGCATAGGTGCCATTGACGCCAACACAAGCTTTAACCAAAGTGGAAGTAAAGCTATTACAAATAGTTTCATGGAAATATGGTTGTTGTTTTTTTTTTTTTGGATGAGGCAGTTGTCAAGCAATGTAGATCTTGGGGACCTGCCTGTAAAGAAGATTATAAAAAAAAACCGTTGGGCCGCGCGTTCAAGGTTAGGCTGCACAGCCGTGCCCTAAAGGTATCCTTTGTTCATATAAGCGTAGAACAAACGGGAAAAAACAAAATAAAATAAAATCAAATAAATAAAATCATATGAACAAAATAAAATGAATAAAATCAAATGAACAAAATGAAATAGAAAAAATGAAAATTGTAATAAGGATTGTCATGATAATGATAATAATTAAATTGAAATAAAAAAAAACTCCATAAAATTTGACCAAAGGGACCAACAACCTGAACTGCCACAGAAAACCCACAAATACCAGGATTGACCATATAGGGTACAAACATCTATAGTATGATATCCTGTTCTTTCGCAGTTGTTGCTGTTTCCTTAGCCATATTCTGACACGTGAAAATGCAATTATCTATATCCACCATACCCACCAAGCTAGCCCATGGGCCAGCAGTAGTGGATTGACTGTTATCTGCTGGATCTTTCCGGCAAAAACAACATGCTATTAATATTAAAAGAAATCTAAGACCAGAAATCGGTTATACAGCAAAACTTTCCGTTACTGATCTTAACTCTTGTATTTGAGCAAATCCTCCTAAAAAAAAACTAAGTTAGTAAAGTAAAATCTTTATCCAGTTATATTCCTTGGGGATCACTCACCTTTTCGTAGATGACCTGAATCTGCAGGCTGCAGCTTGGGCACACAGCAATATCATTCTCGCCATCTAAAAGATCATCAATGAAGATCTGGAATTTGTCACCACAGGGGCACGGGTAGGTGAAGAGCATTGTATGCTCATCGTAAGTCATATCTTCAATTTCAATCTCGTCGTAAACACTCATGATGGATCTTTGAATATGCAATGGAACAAAAAAAAATAAATGAAAAAAGATCAATAAATAAAATAAAAGAGCTAAGATGATAGCTATATGCAGATGAGTTGGATATTTAAGGGTTCTTGTCGGGGCTTGTAAGGGGAAAAGGAAACGAAAAGTGGAAAAAGGTCTTTGAAAAAAAAAAAAAAATTAAATAAAATTAAAAAAATAAAAAAATTTGAAGTTCAAAAGCTAGTGCCACCCACGGATATTGTGTAACCCTTACCCTGATCTGTTATTTGAACAAAATAACATTTTCCCCGTCTTTTGGCATTTCATCTTTCTTTTATTTCTCATAAAGTGCTGGATTCATCGGAAAAACCATTATATCCAGTCACAGTTAAAACGACTGGCAGTTTGAAAATTTGGGTTTGTTTCTTAAACAAAATTACGTGCTCACTGTCGGATGGTAATATCTTGAAGCACTGATTCTCAGTAGTATCAAGACAAATGTTCAAAAACAATTAACTTTACAGAAATAAGTCACAAGAGTCGGATAAGTATCAGATGAGCATATGTGTGCTAATTTGCATTCCTAAGAAATGTAAAAAGATTTGAAACTCAGACCCTATGTAGTGACTATTATGGTTGTTAAACTGTACCATGATCGGCAATTCAAACACCAAGGCAGTAATATAGCTTTAATCTTTATATTGATCGCTATTAGGGCTCATAGAATACAAACATGAAATGAAAAGCATACTTGGTTGATATCAATCTAACTACTTCTCATATACATGTGGCACATGAGTCTGAGTACAGTATAGACCGCTATATATCACTTTCTGATAAGATCGAGCCAACATTTACCAACATATATCCTTCATTTTAGTTGCATGAAAGGGCCCTATTCATTTTTTGTTGTACAAAATAATTTTGCTTTACAAACATATTCAAACTCCCTTTTTTTGTTTTCTCTCTTTCTCTCTTTCTTTAAATGTATCCTTTGCAAAACCTATAGATAATTTAACTCGTTGTCAGACTGCCATATCGTCTACGGTTAAAGGGCTAGACGTCCTCAGTTTTATTTGGTTATTGTTAGGTTCACGCGTGAGAATTGGATAGTTTTGTTAGCATTCGTTTTGTAGCCAAGTAGGTAGTTGGGAGAACAGCTAGGGTTGTGCCCTAAACACTTTCTATTATTGGAAATTAGCGTAGGTATGAGACTGCCTTTTTTTTCAAAACCAGAGCCAACCGGCATCACTTTTAATCATGCTTATATAACATCTTACCAACAAGATGCCCCTAAACCTGATATTTTCAGTGCCATACAAAGTCACCGACCAAGTCCAATTTAGTATGGACTACATGAGAGAGATTTTGGCCTTGGTGAAAAAAATTTTGTGTTGGCACCTGTGAAAAAAATTTCCCGTTTTCCCTCCTCTCTTTTTTTTTTTTTTTTTCTTTTTTTTGGAACAGCCTTTTAACGACAACAATCCGACAAGGTAAGAAACTATTGATATTTTGTGCATAAGAGCACGATGCTGTGAATGTTGGTGATGATGATGGTATTGAAGACGAGGAAATTTCGACTTTACTAGACGCTGTTTTTATGGGAATGTTTTGTGGTGCGAGTGCCCAGTTTAAAGTGTGTCAGGAAAATCTTCGACAAAACCTGCCACACTACTTAGGTAGTGATTCTCAGTTTCACAGAGGACAAGCCTTTAAACTACGGCAAATTTATTTTTATTTTTGTGTGTTCAACGACGGATTATTTTTGCCAGACGATGTACTTCGACAATAGTAATGTTGTTGGCTCCGGCGGTTTCATTTGCAGAAATTTTCACAAATTTTTTATCTCCCAAATATCGACATTCATCATCATTACCTCTCTTTCCCGCATTTTTTTTTTCTTTTTTTTACACAACATTTATTCTAACAAATCCTTTTTAAGAGGTCCACAGTTTAGTTCAAAATGGGTATTTCTCGTGATTCACGCCACAAGCGTTCGCACACCGGTGCCAAGCGCGCTCAGTTCAGAAAGAAGAGAAAGTTTGAGTTGGGTCGTCAGGCCGCCAACACCCGTATCGGACCTAAGAGAATCCACTCTGTCCGTACCCGCGGTGGTAACCAGAAGTTCCGTGCTCTCCGTATTGAGACCGGTAACTTCTCTTGGGGCTCTGAGGGTGTTACCCGCAAGACCCGTGTTGTCAACGTTGCTTTCCACCCCTCTAACAACGAGTTGATCAGAACCAACACTCTTACCAAGGCCGCCATTGTCCAGATCGATGCCACTCCTTTCCGCCAGTGGTACGAGTCTCACTACGGTGTTGTTGTTGGCAAGAAGAAGGGTAAGAAGGTCGAGGAGGCCGAGCCCGTCGAGAGATCCAAGAAGGCTCAGCGCAAGATTGATGCCCGTGCTGGTGACGCCAAGGTCGAGTCTGCCATTGACGCTCAGTTTGGTGCTGGTCGTCTTTACGCCGCTGTTTCTTCCAGACCTGGCCAGAGTGGTCGTGTTGACGGTTACATTCTTGAGGGTGAGGAGCTTGCTTTCTACCTTAAGAGAATCACTGCCAAGAAATAAACTTAATTGTTTATCATATTCTGTAATTTAATGTATTATTGATAATTCTTGGGAAAAATGGTTGTGTTTTATGTGTCATTGTAGATGCTTGGTTCATTTGTTTTATATGAGTCCTGACTGAAAAAAAAAGTACAAGGTGTAGTAAAAATTGTCTATAATGGAGGAAGTGGGTTTCGACAAATGGGACATTGAAGTCGGGATCGCATCCATTTGTCCATACAGCCTGTGTGAAAAACATGCTGACACGGCGTGACCACGTACCGCCGACGTGCAAGAATCAAGCCTGCGGATGAAACAAGCCGGTTCGATGGGGCCATTAATAGCTTGCGCGGTACGAGAACAAGCTCGACTGGCATCATGCAGATGGCGCAGTCCACGCTCGGACGCTTCACGCCAGTTGGGTTCTCGTCATCATCAACCTTCTGCTTTTTGCCAGTTTTGGGAATTTTGGTCGTACTAGTAGGAACATGTTGCTGTCCTGACGTGCTAATTAGATTTTGTAAATCGGATTCGTCATCACCGTCACTGCTGTAATACAAAACTGGGTGGTAGTCGTACAGCTTGGGCAACACGCCGTTTGGAATGAATACTCGTGGGCCCCAAAACGACTGCACAAACAGCAAGAGCACCTGGAATCCTACCCACCCAGTGATGAATAATGCAAACCTATCATCAGTGTGATGGGAAAGGATATTCGCTTCTGTGGAAAATAAATAGTAAAAGGGCACTAACCGGATTATACTAGTACCAACAACAAACGACCATAGAAAGGACTTGCGATACCCACGGGTGACATTGCGGTAAATCTGCGGGACCCAGAGGGAGTAAAGGCCAAAGATAACAGTGTACTCGTAGATTGTGCGAAATGGCGCGGGCCAGGACGACACAATGATCGAGACAATTATAAACACAATAAGAAAAAAGTAAACCCGGGTGTAGAGTGATCCCGCCAGCGCGCGCTCGCTTTGCTGCGGTTGTGCTGTAGTTACGGGCAACGGCAATTGATTGGGCTCTTGAGGCAGGCGCGGTGTGCTTACAAAAGACCCGTCAGAGTTGGTAAACAATGCACCATTGACGTTATTGTTGGTGTTGGCTTGGATGACCTCGCGGACCTGCGCGTCAACCTCACCTTCCGGTAACTGGGCCTTATAAATCTCGACCATGTAGCGCATTTCATACATAGATGTCAGAGCAAACGAGAGGAATGAAACAGCAATGAATGGCAGCGACAGCTCTTCTACAAACGACGACACAAACGATGCTGTCCATATTGTACCATCTACAACAATCAGCATAATAACGGACTGAAAGCTAATCTTGGACAAGAGCGAGGGCGTGTTTGTGTCCTTCATCTGTTTGGCTAGTAGCACCATCTGCAAAAATAACAGCACAATACCATAAACAACAATAACTCGCAGCCGGTTCCAGTAAGTTTCATACTTTTCGCCCTGAATGTCAGTAGACTGGAGAGCGACGGCACAATCTGGTGAATAGAACAACCCCGAGATTTTCAATGCTGGTAGTTTTGGGGTCGGCCGACCCATTGGGTGGAGCAACTCTGATTCGGTATCAATTAATTGCTGCTTTGTAAAGGGAACTGAGTGCACATGGCCGTACATGATATACTCGCATTCCTTGGCAAAAATCTCAGCTTCTTCAAATGCATCGTAATCAAGATCTTTTTCGTATCGATTTGTTGTCGAATTCAGGTACTTGACCATGATTGATCTGGCCTCAGCAAAGTATTTCTCGTGCGGCAGCAAGTGTGGTAAGATATGCAATCCTGAGTATTTGAGCGATGCTGTAGATAGTATAATGTTTCCTGTGGGTTTAATATGAAATCCGGCCATGTCGAACGAAAATTGTGACGAGCCGGTGCTATCAAAGAGCGACGCCGTCACCTCAATAAGAGCCACATTCGCGCGCTCATGATTTCTAGATGCAATTTCATTGATAGTGAATGAGACCTTGCCAAATTTTTCAGTGATATTGCCCTTTGAATGGTCATTGATTGTTGTGGACCCCTTGGGGCTCGTGGTGTTGCCGGACTGGAATAACAGGGACGAGGTCAGGTTGTCGGAAGGTTTGAAAAGGTCTGGGATCTCTAACTTAATAGGCTCTAATTTCTCTTGGAATACTGACTGGTTCCACGAGCCTTCGTAAATACCTGACACATTTTTAAAATATATCAGTTCATGAGGGCTCACTAGCTCCATGAGTTCATCGCTCCCCTGAATCAACTCCTCTGTCGATTCCAAATCCCACACTCGATTTCCTAAGTCGACAATCTCCTGCGGCAGAAATGACTCTCCAAACACAAGCCCCGGTTCATAAGTTGAACTTTTGAGCAGCCTGGTGTAGTTACGCTGTAAATCAAGGTAGTCTTTGAGTGTAAAAAGTTCATTTGCCGTCGAAATATGCGGTGCATTACCTGCTGGGGTAAAGAAGATGAAAAAAAACAGCAGCACCAAAAATACCGCGCGGGTCTTGTCCATTCTCAGTTCTTTTATTATTCCTAGTAACACATGTATATGGGTAGATTATAATAATCAAAGGATAGAAGGAAAGAACCTAATGGTGCGTGCTGTTGAAGCGCTCATTTGTTGATTGAGTTTTCCGTTCTTTGGAATCGGATTCACCCACTTTTTTTTTTTTGGGTATCATATGGAGTAACTTTGTGAGGACAAATTAGGGTTAGGTTATAAAGAGCATTAAATTATACCTTATATACGTGCAACAAGATAAAACATTAGATTGCTAACGGCTAAAAGTTCTTTAACACATATCACATCGATAACACGATATATGTAGATAGATGATCAATACTAGAGATTGACATTCAGTAAAACCTTAACAAGCTGCTTAGTCAAGCGAACCATCAGCAAAGTAGTTGCGGTAATGAGTCTAAGAACTTGACTACCGCATCAAGGCCCTTCTTGGTATCAAAAAGAGTCTTGAGATCAAGTTCCGGGGAAACTTTTCTCGACACTTCTCGCTCTACTGGATGTAGAGGTCATTCCTTAAGGATATGTTCAACTGTTTCCAGTTGACATCTATCTATCTATCTGTTTATGCGAAACAGAAAAACAGTTTTCGCTTTAAAGGCCATAACACCGCACCACTGCCCGGTTTGGCTTAAACTCACCATCCCAAACAGTAAATCAATTAAAAATATCCTGATATAGAAACTACCATTTAAAGTCAAGAAAAGACACAGAATAGTGATGTTTACAACCCTTTCAAGCTTAACCCCTAAGTTAACCAATAGTTTTCCATGGTCATGATATAAGAGTACTAAATTTCAAAAACAAGAAGCAGCCTTGATGGCCAAGTTGGTAAGGCGCGTCACTAGTAATGACGAGATCGTCGGTTCGAATCCGGCTCGAGGCATATTTTTTTGCATTTTTAAGTTCTGTTTTTTTTCAAGAAAACAAAATAAATAATAAAAATTGAATTTTAGCGTCGGGTTCTCAGGAATAATGCCAGTGATAACAAAAGGATACAACAAGCAAACTATGTTAAAAGCTGTGTTCTTATTTAATTCTTCATGTAACTCTAAATAATCTTTTTAAATGTGTTTGGATTGATTCAAAGATAATTCAACGCCTTCAGACGTCAAAAACTTCTGATGCCATTTAGGTGCGCTACTTAGTTAGAATTATCCAGATAAAAAAAAAAAACCTTCCCATATGAGCTATCGACGGTCAAAACCACTCAGATTTTAATCTCCATTTCTACCTTCCCTTTTAGTTTAGGCTAATGGATATCTTTTATTTTGGTCATTGCAAGTGTCGGTGTTGCCATGCATATAATTTAAACAAGCATCTACTCAATTCCCGCTTTAAACAACATTATTACTAGTCAGACATCACATTGAAAAAGTAAATATTCCAAAAAGCGTTTAACGCCCACTTTTTCATTTTGCTTTTATTTATATTTGTTGCAATGCGTGCAAATAAAAACTTAGAGCTTTGATACGCCAGAGTTGGCGCTGATGACAGCTTCGGGGTAGAGGCCGCCAAGACCACCAGCAGTTCTCCAGTGAGCGCCATCGACAACCACGGTAGTGCCAGAAATATAGTTTGCAGCAGGAGAAAACAAGAAAATAGTTGCATCGGCAATATCCTGGGTTCTTCCAAACTTGTTGAGAGGAATGCTCTTGAGCGAGTTCTTTTCAGCCTCATCGGGGATGAGGCGGCTTAAGCCCTCAGTACCCTGAATAGGTCCGGGGCAAATGACGTTCGAGCGAATGCCAAACGGTCCGAGCTCAATTGCAAGATTGTTCGAAAGTGCATCAACGCCGGCTTTGGCTGCAGCAACATGAGTTTGAAATGGGGTGCCTGTGTAGTGTAAGCTCGCGGAGATGAAAATGTACTGTCCTTTAGTTTTCTTAAGTTCTTCAGCAGTGACTTTAGCCGTGTTGTAGGAACCGATCAAATCAATGTCAATAACAGATTTAAAAGCCCTGGAAGAAAGCTGATTGAAAGAGGCGAGGAAGTTGCCTGCAGCACCAGCAACAACATAATCAATGCGCCCAAATTCCGCAACAGTTTGGTCAACTGCCTTCTTGAGCAACTCAATGTTTCTGACATCAACGCCGCCAATACCAATAACTTTGGCGCCGGGGCGAAGTTGGGCAATTTCATCTGCGGCTTTTTGTGTCACCTCGGGGCGGCGGCCAATAATAGCGACATTGGCACCCAGGAGGACCAAAGCTTCAGCTTGGACTCTGCAAATAGTACCCTAAGGAACATCTTGTTAGCATTACGTAGACACCATGTTGTGATCAAAAAGAAAATATCGATCTGCAAAAGTCGAAAAGAGTACTTACAGCCCCGCCAGTGATGAATGCCACTTTGCCCTTGAACAGATCGGGCTTCCAGACGGAAGTTTCGAGGTAGGATTGACCGAGTGTATTGGGCATAGTGATGTTATTTAGTTTATATGACTGAGAAGATAAGAAAGAGAAGATGGAGAAGTACAAGAAAACGTTTTCTCTGAGGTTTCCCCAGATTTATAAAAGAAAAAAATAAAGCTTATTGCGCATTCATTAGTTTCGTAGGCTGGTGGGTTAAACAAGTGGGGTTGAAATAAAAAAGCCTCGGTTGATCAGACAAAACCAAACTAAATGTAATATCACAAGTACTAAGTTATATTACTTTTATTCAACCACCCTTGACATTCTATTTTGCAAATCCATCAATTCTTCCTCTTTTTTTTTCCTCAATACTTTTTTAAAAGTGAAATTAACAAATGTAAGTATATTGAGATAGATTGCAAGTATTGCTGTTTGAAATTTCTATTCAGACAGTAATATCTTGTGGTACGTAAAACTGAGAGCCATGTTATAATCGTTTCTCCATGGTAGTTAAAAAAAAAAAGGCCAAAGTCTAAGTCTTTATTTTGAATTTAATTTGGCATATCTTAAATTATAGATAAGTAATCAATTATTGTTCTTGCATCAAATTGTTACCAACAAAGTTACCAACAAAGTCACCGGTTTTTCTAAAGTAGAATTTAGATGTCGAGCAACAAAGTTATCTACTATTATTACCCGTTAAAACAACAGCCTCTCGGTTATGTAATACCAATTTAACTATTCAGAGAAAATAAGTTCATGTTCCTGAAATGAAGAAGTATACCTCGAAAAGGAATTGAGGAGACAAAAATTAAAAAAAAAATGCATTCGCTTTTTGAAATTTTTATCTGAAAGAGACCGAAACAAGCAGATAGATAGGTAATCAATTTATCGTTCTTACATCAACTTATTACAAACAAAGTTATATAACAAAATGGCATACAAAGAAGACATGGATTTCAAAATATTTTTGTCAGTGAGACTAGTAAGATAGCGGGGTCAAAATATATTATAATTTCTGACCTTCGATGCTGCCCAATTCTTCATGAGTAATTTTATGTAGATAGATAATCAATTTATTGTCCTTGCATCAAATAGTTATACATGAAATAGGTTCATGTATTAAGAGAAAACTACGATACATAACATCCAGCAGATCAATACCAGAAATTGACATAGCAAAACCTCAATAAACTGTTCTAATCAAGCAACCAATCAACAAAGAAGTTACAGTAATGAATCTCGGAACTTAACTACCGCTTCAAGACCCTCCTTGGGACCAAGAAGAATCTTGAGATCAAGATTAGGGAAAACATTTCCCAACAAGTCTCGCTCTACCGGATGTAAAGAACACCCATTGAGAACGTGCTAAATCATTTAGATAGATAATCAGTTTATTGCCCTTACATCAAATGGTTACATATAAATTACAAAACAAAACGATATACAAAGAAGAAATGGGATTCCAAAACATTTGTCTCTATGAAACTGACAAAACAGTGGTGTCAGCGCGCGCAATGAGTTCAGACGTTCGATGGCGCCGAATTTTCCATGAAAGTATCCATGTGCTAAGGGAAA